>JACEIK010007085.1:0-10997 GCA_018107945.1 Datura stramonium
AATTTCACGAAACTAACTCCGCAGGAATGCTCCCGGCAGCTTAATACTTCACTACCCAAGATTAATTCGAGTTTGGACCGTGTTTAATAGCGTAAATGGATGAAATTTCAAAGAAATCCCTCGTACCCTCTGTTTTCTGTTTCCTCTCTGGAAATTATTGATAATGATCTAAAAAAAAACAAAGTGGAGGCTTTATATAGTTGGGGCCTTTAAGTCGCATTCGTCAAATGCGATTTATAAGTCGCATTTTCCTTGCGACACGCTGACTTGGAGCTTGTCCGGTCTTCCCGCGGGCCTTTTTATAGCATGTATGGCATTCTAAAACTCTTAACCAACACGCAAATAGGCCATCTACATGTCAAGAATTTACGGGGTGTAACAATTTTGTGTTGGTTGTACCTTCCGGCTTATGAGAGCCAAGTAAGGTTCTTGTTTGCATTAGTTACTGATAGATTAGACAGCAGGAGGTTCAGTTATTCATGTAGTATTTCTACCCCTTTCTTTCAGTTACTTTCGATTTCATTTTAGTTCATTCAGTTATTTACAGTTACTTCCTTACATATTCGGTATGTATTGTACTGACGCCCTTCTTGGGGCGCTGCATTACTTGCCTGCAGGTGCCGATAGACGTGGACAAGGATGTTCTTAGATTTCAGCCAGAGTTAGAAGAGAAGTTATCTCCTCTCCTCCGGAGCTAATAGTTAGAAGGTTTACTCTTTTTGTTTGTACAGTTTATGGGTAGGTCGGTGCCTTGTCCCGACCATTATATCACTCCTAGAGGCTTGCAGATTGTTCATATTTCCTGTGGTTAGTTTTTGTTGGCCATGTAAGGCCCGTGTATGCTTTATCTTATGTGTTGGCTATGTGAGGCCTTGTTTAGCTGTTAGTTAGCGGCCTTGTCGGCCATAGATTAGTGTAGTACTGGATTTACTTTACAGTTATAACTAGACATCATGGTGGTCTTGTCGGCCCACATAGGATTCCCTGCTATTACCTGTTTCTGGGTAGCTATTTTCTTTTACAGGTGGCTATAAGGCCTTGTCAGTCGAGGGATATGTTTACATCCGAGATATAGCCTGTTTTTTTCTTGATTTAAATATTAGGCATGCACCATAAGTGCATAAGCCCAGTCAAGTCAGCCCATATCCTAGTAGGGCACCAGGTGTCAGTTATGCCTCCCAAGGTGGAGCGTGACACATCATATATATCTCATCATGCTTGAATACATATATCATAATCTCAACTTTCATGAACTTTCATGGGTGTGCATCATAATTTGTAAAAAAAATTGAAAACATAATTTGTAATTGAAAATATTTTAAAATATGCCCATGAATCATAAGTCAACATTAGAAACATGTATAGATCATACCCATGATTGATAATACTTAGAGAATTCATAAGTTGGGTTAAAACTCCATAGATTCATCAATTTGGAAATCACGTGGAATTAAAGAGGGATTGGGCATGGGAGTGGATGGATACACCCATTAATAACCCTACATACCTGGGAGAATTTGATTACACATCCCTCTTGAATGCCCAAAGAAATTTGGGGAAGAACTTTATGAATCCTAAGCTTGATCACTCTTAGAAACCACTAGGCTTGCATGAATGGAGGAGAATAGGCTTAGAATGAACTAAATCCTCTTAAAACACACTTATATAATCTTAAAACGACATAGTTTAGGCCTTAGAAACTTAAAAATTACGGGAAAAACCCTTAATAAATTTGCAAGGAAAATACACTGCTAGTCCTAATGGGGGACTAGATGATTCGTCCTCAACACCACGACTTGTGGTCTACTTCTCATGGAAAACACTGAATTATACCTCTGAGGGTCACCATGAGGGACACCACGACTCGTGGTTTATCTAACGACTCGTGGTGACCAAGTCGTGCCCCACACTGCCTAAATTTTCCACTTTATGCCGACATCTGGCCAAGAGTGACTTGACGACTCGTGGTCCTGACCATGACTCGTGGCCTCACCGTGGTCAACTCCAAATCCAAAAATACAACTAAGTCCACCCTCCTTCCCACGAGTCACTTAACGACTCATGGTGCACCTCACGGGTCACTAGACGACTCGTCCTGTGACCTGGTGCAGAAAATCCTATCTTTCTCCATTTTAACCCTCGGGTCTGATCTTAAAGCTTTTGGGGTATTACATTTTAATTCATGTAGGATTAAGAGTCCTCCTCTCATCAACTACATTTGGACTTATCCACTGATCAAGCAGTCCCTTAGTTGAACACTATCACTTGTTTCTGCCTTATCGAAGGATGGAGTAGACTCCTAATTACAATCCATCATCTGTTGCCTGTAGATCTCAATCATCACAAAGTCTCCCAAACCAATTAGCAATATCAGTTAATAATTATCTATTAATCAATTAAAACACTTTCCAAAGAAAACCGACAAGCATAGTTTATTAGTTCATCTTTAAAATCATCAAGTCCTAACATATTCCCCCTTTTTAATGATGACAAATAAAACTATGCTTGGATTATGATCAATAGCAAGAACTTTACTTAACTTTAATACTCAAGCATATACTTCCCCTTTTTAACATCAGGGAAAAGAATTAGGGAAACAAAAAGGAAATAAACACAAAGAAACACTGAAGGAACATACTAACATACTAACTTTCCATTTATATTAGGAAACCACAAAAAAATATAAACACAATAAGGCCAGCAAAGCCAAGAAGGGATAACAGTCAAAAATTCCCGGATCATACCCAAAAACTAAAACTGTTTATGTCAACAGAACACAAAATAAACTAAGAAGAAGGGTCAGAGGGTGATGACAAAGGAGAGGCATCTGAAGAGATCTTGGACAATGGGCATAGACTCTTAGAAAGGGACAACAGTTCTTCATGACAAGCAGACGCCAACTACCCAGTGCGAGTCAATTGGACCCGTAGATAAACTTTTTCCTAACAAAGCTTATCATTCTCAAAAACCAACTTATCATTAGCAATGAGCATCTATGACTTAGCATCATAAGACTTGGCATCAGGGTCCTTCAAACCACCTTCTTGATGGGGGACACGATTCTCAAAATAGTCCAAGGTATCATATCCTAAGTAGTATTCCATAGCAGTAAGCTTAACATTCAGCTTAGCAACGGAGAGCTTGATTTAATTAACAATAGTAGCAACCTAAATCAAAAAAGAGATCATCAATCCAGGAACGTCAATTTGCATTTCTCTATCCAGAAGTTCCATTAGGAGTCAGATCTAGGTAGGAAGCAGCATCACGACGCTCTTGATGAGGAACCAGATTTTTTATTACAAAGGCAAATAGAGGTTTATGATAATCAGACATGGAGTGTTTGTAAACCATAGAGTCAGACAAGAGAGAAGATTTCCAGAGAACTTCCAAACAATTTCCAAGGGCTTAAGGGGGAAAGGAAGATCAGGCCATTTGTTCTTTTGACAAAAATGAAAATCCCTCACACGGAACCCCTAGCACTAACCCTAATATGTGAGAATCAAACACCACTATGACTCCCCCAATTCTACTGGTAATATATCCTTGAGAAAAAAGAAAAAATGACAGAAAAACTCAACAATCTCAGAATGTGCACTCACAGCCTCCTTATCAGCAAACAACCTAGACCATCCTTGAGCAAAAATCTTGGACTAAAGCTTAACCATACTTGGATTTTTAGAGGGAAAAACCATTTTACCTTTCAGTAGTTGTCTCTCACCGAACTCTTTGACTTAGGAGCCTTGTCAGGGGAGTAGATTGGGAAGTCAATGCTACTTGAGAATTCCCTTGAATTTTATGGTGAGCTTGAGTGCGAGATGTCGGCCCAAGAGTACAAGATTTCTTTTCCACCGGAGCTGTGGTAGAGGCATAGAGTATGATTCTCTTGTGAGCACCTTTCTTAAGAGCAGCAAGAGGAATCAAATCATCAAGATTATCCGTATTAGATTAAAAAAAAGGCTACTCGGGTGGGTCTTCCCTAGAGAGGGTTTTATCAAAATCCTGGTTATCAGAACCAAGAGGAGATGAGGAAAGAGGGGGAGACGATGGGGTATCATATCTGCCTCTAATGTATGTGATTAGGGTTTCCAGATCCATTTTTGAAGAGTACATAGACCCAGGGCTGTCAATAGATGGGCTGTGAGGAGAGGGTGAGCTCAGAGAAGTAACCATAAAGGTTATCGGAGAATTAGAACCCTGTCCCTCCATGGGTACGGAGGAGTCTCTTTTTGGAGAGAATGAAAGAAGAACATAGGTAAGGATGGCAGAGGGTTACTGGGTGAGTTAATAATAAGAGGTGTTGGGGTAGGTGTTGATAGAGACTCCATGACAAAAAAATAAAGAATAACATGAAGATGAATAAGGGTGAAGAGAAAGGCTCAAGTAATTTTAAAAAATTAGAAGTAAAGAGGTAGAGGGAGACGAGAAGACAGAGATCGAACTGAGGAGTTTATGTGTGAGTAGGAAAAAGAGATCGCAAAAATTGAAAGAGGCATTGGGTAGTGAGGATGACGTAAAGTATGATATGGTGATGTGACAAGGGGATTGATGTCATGAACAATACTAGTAATAAGTAGGTATCTGATTTATACCTGACTGCGTTCCATTTACCAGTCATATGAGGTCCTATCAAGTCCTGGACAAGTCAGTGGTAACACAATAAAATTTTGTATGATGCAAATAAACAACAAAGCACAATTGACAAAAACATATTTCTCAAGATGGTCGTCATCTCTCCATGGTCAGGATGATCCCCTCTTTATTTTGTGCCAAAAGAGAGAAATTTATGAATATGGTGTTGAGTTAACCTTAATTAACCAAAACTCCATCCTAATTTTTTCAAACTGCTCTCTACCTAGAGCCTTAGTGAAAATATCAGCAATTTGGTTCTCAATGCTACAAAACTGCGTAGATATGAGATCTTTTTCAACACTATCTCTTAAGAAGTGATGTTCAATATCTATATGTGTTATCCTTTTATGCTGACAGGAATTTTTTGCAATGTTTATAGCAATTGTGTTATCACAAAAGATAGGCACAATGCCCATATCCAAATCATAATCCCTCAATTTTTGTTTTATCTACAATACTTGAGCATAATAAGATACAATAGCCACATATTCAGCTGTGGACAAGGCAATGGAATTTTGTATCTTTGTAGCCTAAGAAATTAAGCAAGAACTAAGAAAATGAGCCATACCTGATGTGTCTTTCCTATCTATTAGAGAACCTGTATAATCAGCATGTGCATATCCTACTAGATCGAGATTTCCACCCTTTGGATACCACAAACATAGATTATTTGTTCCCTTCAAGTATCTCAGGATGCGTTTAACTGCTGTCATAGTGATTCTCTAGAATAAGATTTGATATATTGCACATAATCCAACACTAAACACAATATCTAGTGTACTTATAGTTAAATAAAGAAGAGATCCAATCATTCTCCTATAGCTTTTGTAACTTACTAGATTTTCATGTTCATCTTTATCTAGCGTAGTAGAAGTAGCAATTTATGTGTCAATCGGTTTAGAAGAGTCCATATCATATTTCTTAAGCAATTTTTTTTATTTATTTTTGTTGATGGATCATTGTTCCATTCGAAAGTTATTTGATTGGTAAGCCTAAAAAGAAATTAAGATAACCCATCATACTCATTTCCAATTCACTACTCATCAACAAAGCAAATTATTTACACAAGACTTCATTTGTTGCACGAAAGATAATGTCATCTACATACACTTGTACAAACAACAATGAATCTTTATCTTTGTTTTTGAGAAATAAGGTGTTGTCAATTTTCCCCCTAGAAAAATTATTTTCCATCAAAAATTTGAAAAGGCGCTCATACCAAACTCTAGGAGCTTGTTTCAACCCATATAAGGCCTTATCCAATTTATACACATAATAAGAAAATTTAGAATTTTCAATGTTAGGGGGTTGACGAACATATATCTCTTCTTTCAGTTCCGCATTTAGTAACACACTTTTGACATCCATCTGGTAGAGTGTGAATTTCATGTGAGTAGCAAAGGCAATGAGCATCCTTATTGCCTTCATCCTTGAAACGGGTGTAAAGGTTTCCTCATAATCGATGTCTTCCTCTTGGTTATAGCCTTGGACCAGTAGATAGGTTTTGTTCCACATAACTGTTCCCTGTTCATCAAGTTTATTTCAGAACACCCACTTTGTTTCAATTACAGTATGCCCCCTCGGTGGTGATTTCAGGTGCCAAACCTTGCTCCTTTCAAACTGGTTGAGTTCTTCTTGCATAGCCATAACGCAATCTGGGTCCTGCAAGGCTTCACAATAACTCTAAGGCTCAATGTAAGACAAGAAGTCTGAATAAGCAAAAATGTTTTTTATGGAGGCCCTGGTTTGAATTCCTTTATTAAGATTAGTTATGATTAAATCAAGAGGATGAGAAGTTTGGTGCTTCTAACGCCTCAAATTTAATTCTTGTGAATTTTCATTATTTAATTCTGGAACAAAGTCAGGTGATGTTCTTTCCTCTATTCCTTCTTCTGAAGTTACCACTGTCTCGGGGTTTGTTCCTCCTGAATTTTTTAGCTCCTATCTGGATCCTGAGGAAATGTTCAAGGAGTCTGTTTCCATGACTGTTCCTTCAGTTGGGGTTGGAGCCTTACCTTTTCGGTTGAGTATCGGGTGAGGCCGATTTCATGTTCATTCTCACTTTCCTGCAAAGATGCTTCAATAAAAATATTAGATTCATCAAATATAACATGAATGTTCTCTTCCACACAATTGGTTCTTTCGTTGAACACTTTATAAGCTTTACTGTTTGACGAGTATCGAAGGAAAACTCCTTCATCACTTCTTGCATCGAACTTTTCTAAGGAAGATGTTCCATTCTTATGCACAAAAATTTTTCTACCAAAGGTACGGAGTGCTTAATACTAGGTTTTCTACCTTTGAGGAGTTCATAAGGGATTTTATCAAGAAGTGATCTGATCATGCATCTGTTTATTATATAACAAGCTATATTTATTACCTCAGCCCAGATGTTTTTAAGAAGTCCACTAGCAATAAGCATTGGTTGTTCCATATCTTCTAGTGTCCTGTTCTTTCTTTCCACAACTCCGTTTTGTTGGAGAGTTCTGAGAGCTAAAAAATTGTGATCAATTCCATATTTGTAACAAAAGGTAGTAAACGTGGAATTTTCAAATTCAGTGTCATGATCAGATTCAATACTTATTACCTCAAACCCAAGATTTTGTTGAATTTTTTTTTTGAAAATACTTTAAACATGTCAAATACTTCATTCTTAGAAGATAGAAATAATGTCCATGTAAAGAGAGAAATCATCAATGATTATAAGAACAAATTTTCTTACCTCCATGACTTACTACCCACATGGGTCCACAGAGATCCATGTGTAGTAATTCAAGCGTCTTGGAGGTGCTTATTACTTTTTTGGGCTTGAAAGATGATCTGATTTATTTTCCTTTAGCATAGGCATCACAAATCTTGTCATCTTTAAACTTTATATTAGGAAGACCGATGGCAAAATTTTTCAAAACAAGTTTATTGACTAATGAAAGACTAACATGATCCATTGCTTTGCCAAAGGAGTATATCATCTTCAAGAACACTTAAACAAGTTGATTCATTTTCAGAAAGCGACATAATATAGGCTTTATAATTGTTACTGTGCCGCTTTTCTGTCATGACAATTTCCCTAGACTTGTTATTGATGACTTTGCAATTAAAGGAAGAGAATAACACTGTGTTCCCTCAATCACAAAGTTGAGAGATGCTAAAAAAGTTGAGTTTCAGTCCATCCACCAAATAAACATTGTCAATTTAAGTGAGTGAGAGACTTACCTATCTTACCTATACCAACAACTGACTTTTCTTTCCACCACCGAAGGACACAGTTCCTCCATTGAAGGCTGTCAGCGAGAGAAAAAGTTTTTTTGTTACCTATCATATGCCTGGAGCAACCTCTATCAAGATACTATTTTTTGTTGCTCCCTCTCACTTCAGCCTGCAAAAATAGTTAAGGGTTAGATTTGGGAACTCATACTAGTTTGGTTCCCTTTTTTTGATAGCTTGATAGATCGAGTCTTTTGCAATCCACTTGACAATGTTTCCATTTTTTTTTCAAGAGATTTTATCCGGACTAAATATTCATATCTAAAATATCTGATATGTACACAATGGCTACATAACTTATATTCTACCAACCCAACATATTTTATTTTAATATCTCATTTGACAGGTTTGCTTTTATAGCCAAGACCAGTTCGACATTTATTGTTATGTTAAATTAGCCAGGTTAAATCTTCAGATGATTTGTTCTATTTTTCATCAACGCAATGCCATAATTAACTTGATTCAAGGTTCCTTGATATTCCGAACTTCTCTTTTGTCTTTGCTCAGTTCCTTTCTCAATGAAGTAATTTCAATTTCATGAGAACCTTGATCATTGTTGATTATTTCATTTCTTATTGTTTTTCTTTTCTAGATGGTGAGTAGTTCAGTTTTTAGAGACGAGACTATCTCTAAGAATTTACTGGTTTCATATTTCTATACAAAAACAGTCTCCTCTAATTTGCTAATTTCAGCAATGAGTGTTTTATTTGTATTTTCAAAATAAATTTTCTTCCCTTTTAAAATTTTGTAATCAGAATTCAAGTTTGAAAATATTTTTGACATTTCAATTTTTTCAACACTCATCCATCAAAGAAAGCAATAATTTAATCACTTTTCTTTTTGACAAATTGTGTACTTGAGTTTTGAGATAAGATAAACTTACCTCGGAGGATTCTCCATTTGAGTCTAAGTCACTTCTAGCATTGAGGGCCAGATTGTCATTTTTAACTTCCTCTCCTTTAGATTCCTCATTGGAAGTCTCTCCCTAAATAGCTTTCGTGGTCTTCTTGAAAGCTTTTTAGGCTAATTTCTGATACTTCTTTTCATTTATTCTTTGTTCTTCCTTTAAGAGGTAACAGTTCTTTATCAAGTGATCTATTTTACCACACTTGAAATATCCTTGGAATTGTCCCTTATTAGAGGACTTATCTATATTGTGGGACTCCTTTTTTCTGAATTTTCTTTTCTTAAGAACTTTTTGAATCTTCAAAAAAACATTGTCATTTCTTCGTCATCAAATTCTGAATCAGCTTTTAGGTTGAGACTGTGTTCCTTCTTGGGTTACTCAGCAACCTTATCTATTTTCTTAAATTCATAAGTTTGCAAATTTCCAATGAGCTCATCCATCTGCATTGTGCTCATTTATTTTGCATCTTCAATAGCAGTTATCTTAGGTTCCCAAGAAGCTGGCATAATTCTCAGAATCTTTCTGACATTTTCTTCAATTGAAAATTTCTTTCTAAGAGATTTGAGTTTATTTGTAATGTACGTGAATCGGGTAAACATATCTTTGACCGACTCTTTTTCACCCAATTGCAAAAAGTTCATATTTTCTTATAATTGTGTCAATCCTAGATTATTTTACATGATTCATACCTTTACGGACAAGGGTGAGATAGTCCCAAATTTCCTTAGCACTAGAGCACCAAGAAATGCGATTGTATTCATCAATGCCCAGTCCAAAGTAGAGAATCTTTATTGCCTTTGCATTTTTTTTCCCATCATCCTAAAATCATCATCAGCAAACTCATCTTCTGTCTTTGGCACCTTTGTTCCATCAGGTTTTACTTTTGTAGGAACCAGGGGTTCCTTCAAAGTAATTAACCATAACTGGTAGTCCTTATCTTTCATCTAAATTTTCATTTGGTTCTTCCAAAGACTATAATGTTTGTCATTAAAGAGAGGAGGTCGAGTACTAGATTTTCCCTCAGGCAAAGTTATTTCAGAAGTCATTTCTACTAATCTTCTCAAAAGGGGTTAGACTATACTTGAGTAACCTACTCTGATACCAATTGTTATAAATGACCTTTAAGTTAGATCTAAGAGGGGGGAAGGTAAATTGGGTCTACTCTTATTTTTGCCAAATTAAAAACTTGACTTATATTTCTTTTAAATGACAGAACATACTAGAACTTGGTTCCTTTGGCCAGCGAGTTAATTAAAGTAGAAAGAAATAAGTGCAAAAAAGTAAATAGGAGAATGATTTTTATGTAAAAAACCACCCAGGCTCGAATGAGTGTAAAAATCACGACCTACTCCCTAGTAGGATTTCAACTTCAACTTCACTAAAAACACTGAGCCAATTTTGGATTACCCCTTGTAATCCAAGGACCTACCTCTAAGCCCTTACAAAGTTCTTAACTTGTATAAACTACTCTTAGTTTTTAGAAAGAACTTAAAAACAATTACAAGCAATTGAAACACAGAAATGAAACTGACTCTTTTGAAGTTCACAATTTCACTATACGTTGACTTTAAGACTTAGACTGCAATAGAAAACTGAGTAGAACAAGAAAACTGTCTCTAGCACAGGTCAATTCTCTGCAACTTGAATGTCAATGAGATGCACAGAAGCTATGAGTTGCTAAAGAGTATTTTTGAGTGAATTGATTTTGGCGCGCCAGCTTCTCCCTTTTATAGATAGCTAAAGTGATCATGAGGATCTTTTATGTCATGTTGGATTAGGAGTCCTCCTCTCATCGACTATGTTTGATCTTATCCACTAATCGAGCAGTTTCTTAGTTGAACACTGTCACTTATTTCTGCCTTACTGGAGGATGGAGTAGACTCCTAATTACAATCCACTATTTGTTACCTGCATATCTCAATCAGCACAAAAACTCCCAAACCAATTAGCAATATCAATTCATAATTATCTATTAATCAATTAAAACACTTTCCTAGAAAAACGGACAAACATAATTTATTAGGTCATCTTTAAAATCATCAAGTCCTAACAAGGCATAACTTTCTTAGTCATGGGAAATGAGTTAGAGAGGGACAAGTTAGTTCTCTTGTCTTTTCCTTTTATAAATACGAACCCTTATTTAGTATTACTCTAAATTAATAATGATGGTGGTAAGAATGGGATAATGTAATGTTTC
>JACEIK010007085.1:26520-64583 GCA_018107945.1 Datura stramonium
TCTCCCTCACTTGGTTCATTTTCATTATCTGATTCGTCCTCAACATTTGCAATTTCAATTATTACATCATCATCAAAAACTTCTTCTAATATGTGTTCAGAATGTTCTAAACTTTGTTCTAACTCAGCATCCACAGTTTGATGAACAACTTTCTAATCATTTTGCTACGCCACATCCAACACATTATCAATCTCTATCCGACCCACGGGCTTAGTCTTTATAACAACCCACCAATCAGCCTTGTCTCTACGCAGAGGATATAAAACATAATACACCTGCGTAGCATTTTGTGCAATAAAAGAATCATAACGGTCATATTGTCCCGTGTTCTTAACTTCAGTTATATTATATTATTGATTAACCCTAGTACCTTTGTGTGATGGATCAAACCACTTACACCGAAATAGTACTATCTTTTTTTTCGGTCATCCAGCAAACCTAACTTCCATTATATCTTGTATCACACCGTAATAATCAACAGTTTGGCAATTATCGTCCACATCACTTTAACACACACTCCGCTATTATTGATTTTCTTATACTTACAAGTTTTCTCTGTTTGAAACTTGAAACCATTGACACAATACTTATGTATGGACTGAATTTGACTATCAGTCCTGAGTGCAACATCACTCACAATTTGTAAATGTTTAATATTGTTATTTTTCATCATGAACCTACATAGTGTTTAAAAAAATTATTCAAACAAATAATTATATTATACTTATGTCGTTAACATGATATTGAACACTTACATAGTCTTTTAGCCAATCAGAGAATCTCGTATATATGACATCATTACCCTCTCATCCTACAAAGTAACTGTTCAATCACATTAGTTTTTAAATTAGTTTAAGCATTAGTATTTAAATAATATTAATCAATAATATCATTTAGAATTTACTCAAGATATGGTTGTATTTCAGGACAATTAAGCAAAACGTGTGTCAAAATAGATTGCATTTTCATACTACTCAAACCTCTTCTGGTTCATTTTTTAGAACCTCGACTTGGTTGATTGAAAATTAAAATTGGGGGGTAGCTTGGATCAATATCACTATCGTCATTGCGAGTAGGCCTATTTCTTAAAGTTGGCACTTGCTTCTCAAAATAGTAAGAACAAAAATGAGCAGTTTCTCTTGCAAAATAAGCTTTACAGATAGATCCTTCAATCTTAGACCGCTGCTTAACAGTTCTTTTGCACTTGTCAATAGTTCTGTAAAAAAATTTGATGCTATTAATTTGGTTAAACCAACTTTAAAAAAATAAATTCATTGTGTACAAAGTCATAGTTTTAGTACCTTTCGAATGGATACATCCATCTGTATTGAACTGGGCCTCTAAGACGCGCCTCATGTATGAATTGGTAAATGTTCCATCATATCAAAAAATCCGCATGGGAAGATCTTTTCCAACTTAGTAGTAATCACGGGAATATTCTCATCCATCCTTTCTAAGTTATCCTCCCACAAAGTGTTACTAAATAAAACTTTAAAGAACAAACTTACCTCTGTGATTGACTTTCATATCCTATCAGGTAGTCGGTTAAATGCAATAGGAATCAAAGTTTCTTGAAAATATGACAATCATGGCTTTTCATACCACACAACTTCTCTTCGTTCATATCTGCACACTTCCCCAAATTTGAAGCATAACCTTCACGCATCCTCAAAATTTTAACCTACTCACAAATCTCATGTTTTTCATTCAATGTGAATAAAAAGCTACCCTTGGGCTTTAACAATTTATTATTGTGTGTTTCTTGCAACTCTAGTTCATTTCTTCTGTAGTATTCTTTTAAGTCTATTCTAGCCTTTGGATTATCTTTTTTCTTACCATTAACATCCATCACGGTGTTGAATAAATTATCAAAATTTTTTTTTCAATGTGCATCACATCAAGATTGTGTTGTAGAAGGTTGTCCTTCCAATACGGCAACTCACAAAATATGCTCTGTTTTGTCCAATTATGTCCAACACTATATCCAGGAAGNCTACAAGGTGTAGCATCTGTAACCTTTGGCAAGTGACAAACTCTCTCGCAAATTTCACTTGCTGACAATAATGGAGGTGGCATATCATTTTCAACCTTATTCTTTCGGAAGACATGTTTCATTCTTCTAAACTCGTGATCCACTGGCAAGTACTGATGGTGACAATCAAACCATGAATTTTTACGATCATATTTTAATGTGAATGCTTTACTATTTTCCATGCAATATAGGCAAACTAATTTTCTAGCGGTCATCCAACCGGACAACATCTCATACGCCGGAAAATCATTTATAGTCCATATTAAATAAGTACACAAAAGAAAATTGTGCTTAGTTGATATGTCATAAGTCACTACACCTTCAGACCACAATTGTTTTAACTCGTCTATCAGAGGTTGTTGATAAACATCAATCAAACTCTTTGGATTACAGGGATCCGGGATAATACAACTTAGAAATATGTAGGGACTCGTCATACACATTTCAGGTGAAAGATTATACTGAGTAAGGAATACAGGCCAACAATTGTAGGGTGCAGCAGAAATAGAGAATGGCGTAATACCATCTGCACACAAGCCTAATCTAATATTTCTTGGTTCACTAAAAAAATCAGGATAAGTTCTATCAAAATGTTTCCAAACTTCTCCATCTGATGGATGAGACATAACACTAGGAGTCCTTCTATTCTCACGGTGCCATATCATATGCGGCGCAGAACTCATCGACGCGTACAACCTCTTTAACCGAGGTGTAAGAGGTAAATAATGCATCGCCCTAACTGAAACCATCTTCCCACAAGGAGTCCGCTTAAAACGAGCATGTCTATAAAACTTGCAATTTTCTAGAACCCCATCATTTTTATAGAACAACATGCAACCATTTTCACAACAATGAATTCTATCATACGACAATCCTAACTTGAAAACCAATTTATTTGCCTGATAGAAATTCTTAGGTACATTCAACTCAGGGTTAACGAGTTCCCCCAAAAGACTAACCATAGAGTCCATAGCAGCTTGAGGAACACTCCAATCTGATTTGATATTGATTAGTCTAACTGCAACAGACAACTCAAAATGTGGACTGCCTACACATAGTGGACGACTAGCCTCTTCTAGTTGTTCGTGGAAACACATTGCTTCTTCATTGGGAGTTTCTTTGAAATATTATTCGGGTTCCATCCCATATTGTATTCCGAACTCATCATTAACCATTTCATGCACTCTCTCATGTTGAACACTACTTTGATCATGTGTAGACCTACTACGTTCACCAATCAAATTATGAAATATACCATTCTCTCCATCAGTCTCACCATGATCAGTCCATACAAAATATCTAGGGTTAAACCTATAACAGTAAATATGAACTATAACTTTATCAGGTTTAAAAAACTTCATACAATTGTATCTCTTAAAAGGACACCTAATCAATGAGGTAATATCTCAGATGGTTACTCAACTAAGGGTATTTTTCTCAAAAAGTCACTTAACTTTGTTTTATAACTTAAAAGTCACTCAACTAAAGGTATTTCTCTCAGAAAGTCACTCAACTAAGGGTATTTCTCTCAGGAAGTCACTCAACTTTATTTTATAACTCAAAAGTCACTCAACTAAGGGCAGTTCTCTCAGAAAGAAACTCAACTATTCATATTTCACTTGAAAATCACTCAATCAATTTAAATATTTTTCATTAAATTTCTTGACATGGAAATTTTTATTTAAAAACTAAACTTTTAAGAAATAAAAATATCTGTTTTAACAATTTTATTCTACCCAACTTGATATGGCCCATTAAAATTATATAGATCAAATATGCATTTATCAAAGACCCTTTATTTAAAAACATTTTATGTAGTATCATTTCTAAAGTTAATTGCATTAATATCCAGACTTTCTAAATTTTCATTTTTTTATATAGCCAATATTTTAAATGTGAATAATGTCCAAAAAGATCAGAAATTAGTTCATTTTTAATTCTTATTAATCACACATCTCCTTATCTCCGCCAAATAATGAATCAATTTTATTGTTAATATTTTATAGCTCGTTCTTTCATTAAATTAGGAATTGAATACTAAAATAGCTTCTTCGATTTTTCTCAAAGAGCATATGCTGATTTTATTTTAATGGTATAAATAAAATATAGTAATATTTTCTTAGAATATGCATGGCCGTGATTTTGTATATTTAAAATATTATCAAAATTAATGGTATGTTTAAAATATAAAAAACATATTGAAAAAATATGTCATAATTATGAAAATATTAAAAAAATTATGGGCATCAATATATATTAATGTTGTTAAATATTTTAAAAATAAAAAAATGCAAATAATTAAATTTGTGCATGTTAAATAGTGTGTGTATACAAATAAAATAAAAAAATTGGCAGTGACATCCTTTATTTAATTTTTGTCTTAGGAGATAAAAATAATAATTAAGTTACTAGGGAGTGAGGTTTTAGGCTAAAGTAGGTTTCGTTTAGGTGGGATATACTACGAAGCGCGTTTTTGTGCTAAATTGATATAATACTTTTATGCTAAAAATATGCAATGTGTTTTTGAATATTGTATAATTAAGTAGATAGTCCATATAATTTTGGGGATCGTATCAAGTGAGGTGAGTCAATAAAATGATTAAAATGGATAGCATTTTATTGCTTAAAAATTTTATTTTAGCAGATTAATTTAACAAAAATTTATTTAAATTGGATAGATGACTTTCAAGTGAAATATTAATAGTTGAGTGATTTTGAGTTATAAAATAAAGTTGGTGACTTTAAAGTTACCCTTAGTTAGTGACTTTACGTGAGTAACCTTGGTTGAGTGACTTTTGGGTTATAAAAAAGTTGGTGACTTTAGAGATAAATACGCTTAGTTGAGTGACCATCTAAGATATTACCTCCATAATCAATCCATCAGTTTGAAAAGGATATAGTGATATTTTGTGGTTGATAAAGTCTCTAACACCTTCAACAAATTCATCGTTCATGCTCCCACGATTTGCATTAGTTCTATCATACATCCACAGACGATGATTCATCTAAAAAAATAAAAATATTTTTAATTATATATATAATACTTATATTATTATTTTCAAATTCAACTTGAATTTTGTCTTTTTTAATTTTTCAAAATTTTAATTTAAGCTATTTAAAATTTTTTTTGACAATAATATTTATTTTTGAATTAATATTTAATAATTATTAATTTTTTGTTTTTTTTAATATTTTATTTTGAATTAGTTATAAAGGTATTAATTATTATGTTATTATGAATTTTTACGTTTTTTAAATTTTAATAATTATTAACTTTGAATTATTATATTATTTTTGATATGTATAAATATTATTATTAAATTTCTTAATTATTAAATTTTAATAGTTATTGTTACTAGTTATTTTTGATAAATTTCTAACTTAGCTTGTAACAAAGTTTCAAACACAATGAAATCTAACAATTGTTCAATGAAATCTAACAATCTAACAAAATTTCAACTAAACCTAACAATCTAACAAAGCATTAACAACAGAAATCCTAACAATTTAACAATAAAATCTAACGAATTTAACAAAGTTTCCAGCTAAACCTAAGTAACAATCCTAAAAATAACATTAACAATAAAATCCAACCATTCTAACAATTTAACAATAAAATCTAACAATCTAGCAATGAAATTTAACAAATCTAACTAATAACATTATCATGAATATAATAATTTAACAATTACAATAACAATGAAATCTAACAATTTAACCTAAAATCTAACTATAAAATCTAACAATTTAACAATGAAATCTAACAATTTACCAATGAGATATAACAATTCTAACAATAAAATTAACAATATAATCATTTAACAATAATAATAACAATTAAATCTAACAACAAAATTTAATCAAAAAATAAAAATTCTAACCTTGTAATTACGGTGGGTCAGTAGGGTAGAATGGGTTCCACTTTAGGTTGTGGTGGAATGCTTGTGGGGGAAGAAGGAGACTAAGTTTGGGTGGTGGCTCACTGGTGGGGTCGTGCGCCAGGAAGGATGGTGGGCTGGGTGGTGGTTCACCGGTGGGGTAGGTGCCGGTTCTTGTGCGGTTTTTGAAAGACAGAAGAGAGAGCTAGGGAAGAAAGGTGTCACGCCCCATGCAGCAGGAGGCTATGGCGCTTTGGTGCTGGTAGGACCTGGACTGCTAACTGGTGGGCCTAGGCACATCTGGTGCCTGGCCCAGCTCTATCTTCCGGTTTTAAAACAAAGACTATATAGTGTAAACCTCCAGGCCAGGCCTATAACCACGTGCACATGTGCGGCTAGCCGAAACATACTCATAGCGAGGAACCTGCGGGCCGACAAGGCCACCATGCTGTCTAGTCATCTGAGACTCAACAAGGAATACAGCTACGTGACCGGCAAGGTCACCACCTGCTACAATCAGCTACATTTACGACCAACATAAAAAATAGAAATACTAACGGTTATAACTCATTTGCACGGCCTCTGACCAAAACCAACTGATACCAGGGAGAGTAAATCTGAACAATCTGCAAGCCTCTATGAGTAACAATAAATGATTGGGACAGGGCTACGACCTGCCCTCTTTAACAACAAAGGAAAAGAGCTTTTACCTCTGGGAATCGAGACTCGATGACTCAATGTTGTTGGAATCACGGGATGCCTCGCATCCTATGAGTACACAACGAGGCAAATATGCAGCGCCCTGGCCATAGTACCACTGGTACTAGTATGCAAAGCAACTGAAATAATACAACTGAATACAACTGAATATAGATAGCATAACTAGCAGTGCAGCCAGGAGGTGGCCGGGTCACGAAGAAGGCATTATGGGCGAGATCAAGCTTTACTGTGCGATAGAGGCGGGCGTGACACAGGCGACGGCCTGCTGTCTATTAATAAATATATAACACATAAATAGATATACAAGTAGCAGAAGCAAGAGCCAATACCAACCCCCATAAGTCCGGATGGCGCCAGAAGCAGAAGCAAACAATCCTATACCCCTACCCGGGTCAAACCGGCCAAAATAAGTCACTCCACTCATGCACCACTGGGAGCACCTCTACCCGGCCCCTGGGTCTCGGCGAGCCATAGCCTCCGATATAAGTAACCGTCTGAGTCGGAGGACTCCTGTACAGTATCCATAACAGATAGGGTCTGCCAAGTGATTCAACTGGGCAGGGCTATCGCTAACCGAGAGCCCATGCACGTTCCTAGGCTTGCTCAACGGGGAATATGCATGTTGGACGGTGCCACGGACACAAACTCACTTAATTTGTCATTAATAGATACTATCAATGATATGGGGAAAGCTTCATCCTATCTTCGTTCAAGATGGGATGGCATGCCACTCCTTGGAGTGACGTAAGCCACCGCTCGATGGGACAGATTGGCCAGGCGGGCGCTCAGCAAACTCACTTACATCAAGTCTCCAACAAGCAAATAGCACATATAAATAGCAAGCATGTATAACTGAAAAAGACTATCTGAAATTTGATTTCTTATTCTGATCTCTTCTTGCATTATGCGATTCTTTATGATTATGCGGTCTGAAATCTTTATTTAACTGTTTGGCTAATGTAGCCAGGATACTATCTGTACGAATGGCTAATCTATTAGCCTTATCTCATCTGTCTGAATGGCTGGTCTGTAGCCATATTACTATCTGTCAATCTGGTTTACTTACTAACTTTTATTACGAGTCATTTAACATTACCTACAACATGCTTGCTAATCATACAATAGGCTATGCGAATCTGGAATGCTAACTTGCTCTTTGGCGCATACTATCCTTTGGACTGAGTACGATATGGCAACGCAAAACCAGATTTACTGAACCTCAAAACTCAGCATTCAACTCCGAGAGTTCAATTCACGGAGTCTACTATGATTCCCTTCTTTGCTAACATGCTGCAGCTTGGGCTTTACATACCTTAACCTCAAGTTATCTGACTGTCGGACAGGCTCGATCAGTTACTCCAGGCGGTTCTCCCAGCATTCATAAACACGTCAGTTAGTAATACAACACTATTCTGAAGGGCGGGCGTCACTTTCGATATAATTATAGCCTAAACCGAGCTTATCACAAAAACGGAGTCGCTTTATTTTCAGGGTCCAGAAGGAGAAATATTCACTTTACGGCTAGGAGCACATAGACATAGTTTGGAGCATTCTGCAGCAGTCTGACATTGACGATTAGATCAATAGTATTCCTTGACTCAAAATCCCATGAAAGTCTTCATTTCTTCATCCACCTCGTACACGAGGTTAATTTAAATTTGGACTACGCTTGTAGTAATCGGATATGTTATTTGATGCCCTCTTTGTCTCTCTCCTTCTCTGCATTTCACAGAAATATAAGAATGATTAATGAACTTAAAAGCTAGTGAGGCTTATGTACTTGGGACTTATAAGTCACATTCGGGGAATGCGATTTATAGTCGCATTCACTGAATGCGTTATAGAGTACGCATTTGCCTTACTGACACTGACTTGGCGCTTGTCCGATCTTTTCCGGGCTTTTTCTAGCATGTATGGCTTTAAATACTCTTAACCCTTGTGACAGTACATGTAGAATCTTACGGGGTGTAACATTCTCCCCCAGCCAAGAACATTAGATCTCGAATGAAACTACTATCTAGAGGACTACTCAGCTTATCACAACTTGTTGTAGGAAAATTCGGCGAGAGTTTCCTGTAATGGACTATCCCAAAAAACTTGAAACGCGAAAAAGTTCAATACAGGTGCTCCACATAATACTATAAGATTACTTGATAGCTAAACATCAATCCTTCATTCATACATATACAACTATAAAGACTACTTTGCATAGGTAATAATGCACAACATACCCGTCGCTAACTAGGCACGGAACAAGTGAGATATCCCAGCTTTCATAACTTCCTCCGCCTCCACGTCATCTCCTCTCGGTTCCTGTTACGCCACAATTCTTTGACAACACCAATATCTTTAGTTCTCAATTTGCAGACAATGCATTTAGGATAGCCTCTTGGAACTTTCTTCGTAGACGCTCTTCGTAACACGGATATCGATTGGGACTGCTCCGGATGGGTCTCTTATGCATGGATATGAATGACCGGATGGACGGATTCTAATTCTGGAGGCGAGTTCAACTCATAAGCCACTCGGCCTATTCTTCTATGAATCGAGTAAGGCCCAACAAATCTTGGAGTGAGCTTGCCTTTCTTGCAGATCTCATCACCCCTTTCATCGAGCACTTTCAAAAATACCGGTCATTCACATGAATTCCGGGTTTTACGCGCCGCACATCTGCATACGATTTCTGGTGGCTCCGTGCAGTTAGTAGGCATTCTCTGATAACCTTCTCCTCGTGGCCGAACAATGTCGGCCAATATTGGTTCTCCTATTTCAAACCAGCCAATCGGCGATCTGCATTTTCGCCCGTAATGCCTCGCCATCTGGATGGCGAGTGATAACTATTATTATAAGCAAACTCGATTAGAGATAAATGCTCATCCATTACCAAATCTAGCACATTTCCTTGTGCGACGTGAATAGTGCGTTCGGCTTGTCCATCTATCGGAGGGTGGGGCAGCTGTGCTTAAATTGTCTGTGTACCCGGACCTCTCTGAAACGGTGCCAAAATCTAGGCGTAAACTGCGCTCCTCTTATGCGAGATGATGGATGCGGCACTTTCTGTTGTCTGACTATTCCCCGCCCGATATACAACTCGGCATAATCTTGGTAGAGAAGGTGGTTCTTGCGGAAATGGCTGATTTGTCAATCTCTACAATCACCCATATGGAATTGTTTCTATGTCTGGTACGGGGGTAATCCTTCCCACAAAATCCATATTCACTGCTTCCCATTTCGAGAGAGGCACGGCTATGTCTGAGTTAACACTTTGGTTTTACGTTAATTACCTTTCACACAGGTGGCGGTTAGGACACTAGGCTACTCTGGAGCCGTAATCTTGCCTCATTCATAATCTGCTAGCGGAGTCTAGTTATCTGGAACACAGAGGCGGCCTTTACATATGACACTTAGATCCTTAGTTATGAAAATCGCGACTTTTACCTTGTGAGATTAATTGTCCTTAAAATTTGGACCAAGTCAGACCACTCATATTGTCGTTCCTTTACCTCCTGGCAATGACAACACGGCAGTGTTCTGAATTACCGCTATGTTGTCCTTCATTTCGTAATACGAAAGGCTAATTGACCAATTGGGGTATTTCTCTGGATGAATAATTCGACTACAAATCGCCAAACTCCCTAACGGATTTGTAGCTAAGAGGCGTTCCCTGCTACTTCATTTTCTCTTCTTGACTGACACAACATATTCATATTTAGAGAGCTTGGTATATAATTGACGGTCATGCGGCTTATCACGCGGAGAAACCGACGGAGTAATTTGGTATAGCTAGAGCTTATACGGCCTTATGGCCGCATGCTGAGGCTACCATTTAACAGGATAACCTGGACGACCGTCTCACTTCCTGACCTTTATCTGATCAGAGGATCTGATGATCATGATCTCTACTAATTTGGCTGCATAACCTTGAATAAGTGAATAGTTGGGTTGAATGACCCGGGCGTGTCTAACATTGCCCTAAATGTTCTACTCGAGCATCATAGCTCATGCATAGCTTTGCGGAGTTGTGGGCATCTAACTGCTTTGTTATTATACTTGAACAACTGTAAAGCTGGGCTTAATCAGACTTACTCCCAGGCAATCAATCTCAGGATCTTCACGGGGTCTGCGATCTCTTGGTCTTAGTAAACCTTTGTCCTAGCCACCAATTTCTTACGCCTTGTGCGTATCCCTTAGTTTATACTGCTATTTCGGGAAATTCTTGGTCTTATGAGCTATTCTGTAGAGACTGGCCTTCTGCTAGGGCTCTGTATCTGAATATCTTACAAGAACCAGTTTGAAGTACTAGTGCTCGCCGACTACGATGTGGACCCTTCCTTGGGTACCCACGGGTTTGCGACTGGGATGGCTGGGCGACTGCCGGGGTGTTTCACGTAATAACTGCTAGGTTGACTAAGGCCGACTCTCCCCTACAAGGCTGGGAAAATGATGTACGGCCACTTAACTATCTTGGAAAAAAAGTGCATTATTGCTAATCTCTGAAGTATGCCTATTCGGTATCTAATTCTAGTTCTAGCATACTGTAATATTCTTGATCTTTAGGATGCTTCCTGCTAATACAGCGCCAGCTGGTCGTTGGAGCAAGTCTAACTACCCTTATCATCTAGCCACATGATTCAGGCTATTAGCTTTTGTAAGTATCTAAAGCTAGATCGGCAACAAACATATAAGTACGTTAACTCAATAGCGAGAGGCCGAGGCAGTTTTATGTGGCTTCATACGTAAAGTCACACTTAACACTGCCCCTTCTCTTCTCTTTTCTCTTTTTCTTACTTTTTTTCTTTTTAGCAAGGGTCCTGCAGTGAAATCAGTATATACTTCCTAGCATTAATCAGCATCTGTGTGATTGTAACCCACATTGTGTTTGCTCATGACATATACGTCATGCATGCATATATATCAATAACTACGTACAATACGTACTAAATTACGTAGTGATACGTAATCTCGTATGCTATGAATTTCATGCGTACATGATATACCTTTTACGGTCTAATAATACCTCCTGCCTACTCTTATCATTTCATTGTACTTCACCACATTAAAGATACTGAACATACACTTTAATTTATCTCTTGTTTGAAATTCAGCCATTCTTGTGATCCAACATTGAATCTTGTGGCCCCTTACTTGGCATTATAATGAGAGACCATGACTGTCTCTTTGGGTCTTCTCTGAGCCACACTAGATTAGAGTCGCTGTATCAGTGGTGCTCTCCATAGGCGTACATACGCGGCATTACGAACCCGCGATCTTCTTTGTCTTCCTAGCGTCGGTCAGGGCTTGGTCCTTAATACATGATATTCTATCAACACGGGGTAATTCTAATTTCTTCACAACATCTAGTATTCCTGCTTCTCCTTATCTTGCTTAAACTGGGCTCTGGGTTCAAGGTACCTGCTTACATTACCCAATAAGGTTACTGTGGTCAGTCTTTCGAGTTCATGCTTCTTACGACTTCTTGATGGAACTGTCATTTGACCCCCTATATTCGATATCTGTTGAATCATACCTATAATCTTGCAGGTATATCTTGCTGTCTGTTAGCGTATACGGCGGACTTGGCCTTTCTGACTCAAATTTGACTATTACTGAGCGTTCATGTTGGTCTTTTACCTGCCCAGATACGCTAGCGATCTTACTTGCTCTGCGGCTTATTATAAGCGGGGTCTACACAGCTACGTAATCACGGGGGCTCTTTATGCTTTCTATGCCCCACTAGGATCAATCAGTCCGTCTTTACTTACTGCTGATTTGGCAACCTCACCTCAAGTCTTATGCCCTTTACTGTACTAGAATCCCAGGGTCAAGAGGGTGGGAATAGCCCCTTTCTTCTTGCATCAGCAGGAACATATAATTGTACCACATATGAAAAGATGGATATGGAATCTGCATTTCCCCTCTCTTTTTTTCTTCACACTTATCTGATAGTCTGATATTGTCTATTATCTTTATCAGATCTTATATATCTAATAAATAAGTCAACTCGTAAGTACATTATACTTCTGACTTCTGTGCATTATCAACGTATGCAAAATAAATGTAGATAAAGGTATCACGCTGGAGGTCTCACAGTACCTCCTCTCTGCTGTAATTATCTTTAGCAACGGGCTGGTGCCCTCTTCTGTTTCTATCTCTACTGTAATGGTATTGCTGATCTGCCTTTGTATCTGTAACCAAGAATATAGTAAGCTCTAGTGACTCAACCTATCTTTGTGCGCTTTCCCATGCTTACCATTGTTGAGAAGAAGAGTAACCAGTCTATCATGCCCTGCAGCCTCCTGCCTATAGTATGTGGTGCTGCCCATCCTGGAGCAAGACTCTGCATAGCACGGCTTGCAGCCCTGAGACACGACCTGACTTTGATACCAAGTTTGTCACGCCCATGCAGAGTATGGTAACACTGGTGCCCTAGTAGGACCTGGGGCGCTGGCGGGTGGGCCCTAGGCACATCTGGTGCCTGGCTAGCTCTATCTCAGGTTTCTGAAACAAGGGCTATATAACGTGTAAACACAGCCTCTGGCCTTTAGACCTACGTACATATGTATAATAACAAATATACTCTGCTTGAAAGGAACCTATGTAGACAAGGCCACCGTCTGGTCATCGAGACTCAACAAGGGAATCTTGGCTTCGTGACCGGCAAGGTCACTACGGCAAGCTACGGCCCCACACGGCCAACATAAAAAATAAATGCTAACTGACTATAACAAGCTTGCACGGCCACACCGTAGGCTCCAGCGACCTCGGGAGATAAATCGGAACAATCAACGAAGCCTCTATGAGTATTGAGAGAAATGATCGGGATAGGGCCCCGACCTACCCATACTGTACAACAAAAGGAAAGAGCTACACCTGCAGGGCTCCGAGACTCGGATGGTGACTCTATGGCTGGCTGAATCACGAGGGATCGCCTCCTCGTCTGAGTACCTGCAGGCAAGTAATGCAGCGCCCCACTGGGCGTCGAACACTGGTACTGAGTATGCAACAAATGAGAATAATACAACTGAATACAGCTGAATATAGATGGCAACTAGCAATTGTAGGAGGTAAGCGAGATGCGAAGAAGGCGATATAGGCGAGATCAAACCTTGTGCGATAGGAGGCGAGCGTACTGGCAGCTATGGCCTCTTTGTCTATTAACTAGTATATAACACATAAATAGATATACAAGTAGCAAGCAAGAGCCAATACGAACCCCCATAAGTCGAGTGGCGCCAAACGAGCAAGTAATCTATATCCCTACTAGGGTCAAAACCGGCCAAAAATAAGTCACTCCACTCACCTTCTCACTAGGAGCACCTGTGCCGGCCCCTGGGTCTCCGGCTCGAAACCATAGCCTCCGATATAAGTAACTGTGTCTGATGGGAGGACTCTTTGTATGATAAATATCCATACAGATAGGGTCTGTTTCCGTGGACACAAACTCAACGGGGCTATCGCCAACGGGTTTATGCTGTTCCACACCTGGACACGCTCCAGCAGGAACTCTCTTGGACGGTACCACTGGACACAAACTCAACAGGGCTATCGGTGCTGTAGTGCTATCAAGTATGGGAAAGCTGTCCTATCTTCTTTCAAGATGGGGGCATGCCACTCCTTGGAGTGACGTAAACCCACCAGCTCGGTGGGCGACACGATTACCAACCCGGGCGGCGAGGACGCTCAATAAGATGCCCTGCGCCACATCAAGTCTCAACAAACAAATAGCACATATAAATAGCAAGCATGTATGGCGAAAAGACTATACGAAATACGTTTCTTGTCGATCTCTTCTTGCATTATCTTGATTCTTTGCGATTATACGATTATACTGATTACAAATCTTTATTTAAGCTGTTTGGCTGTCCTTGTAGGATACTATCGTCTGAATGGCTAATCTGTAATATCTCATCTGTCTGAATGGCTAGTCTGCGCCATAAACTGTCGATCTATACGATTTTACTTTACTAAAAACTTTATTACGAAAATGTTTGTTTCTTTTACATTCTACAACATGCTTGCTAATCATACAATAGGCTATGCGGAATCGGAATGCTAACTCGCCCTTTGGCGCATGCTTTATAACTTTCAGACTGAGTACGATGGCAACGCAAACCAGATTTACTTAACTTACTCAAAACTCAACATTCAACTCCAGAGTTCGATTACGGAGTCTACTATGATTTACATGGCTAAAGGCGCTAACTTGCCGAGAAAAACGGGCTTTACATATCTTAACCTCGAGTTATCATTGTCGGACGAGGCTCGATCAGTACTCCAGCTGATTCTCCCAGCTGCATTCATAAACACGTCAATTAGTACTAAATACAACACTATTGAAGGACAACGTCACTTTCGATATAATTATCGTCTAAACTTAGGCTTATCGAACGATTAGAAAACTGCTATTTTTCAGAAGTCCAGACAGGAGAAGTATTCACTTTACAATAGGAGCACATAGACACTAGTTTGGAGCAATTCTACTTACCTTAGGTCGGTAGCTCGATGATTCGTAGAGCCAGTATTTCGCGAAACAAAATCCATTGGAATGCTCTCTGCTGCTAACTACCTCGGTACACAGGTGTTTAGATTTGGTTTACGTTTGGCATAGCGTAATCGGATGATTTGATTACCCTCTTCGTCTCTCTCGCTTCTCTGCGTTTTTTGGAAATATAGAATCGTTAATGAACTTAAAGCAGTGGGGGCTTATATACTTGGGACTTATAGAGTCGCATTCGAGATGCGATTTATAGTCGCATTCTGAAATACGATTTATAAGTCGCAGGCCGCTAGCAATGCGACTTGTGACGCTTGTCCGATCTTTCCCCGGGCAGTTTCTAGCATGTATGGCTTTCAAATATAATAACCAACGAATAGGTCATCTATGTGGGAAATCTTACGGGTGTAACAAAAATTTGTCTGGTGTGATTATATTAAATAGTGACCAGTGTAGGATCATTAGGTTCTTTGGTCAAGATCGGGTCAGTTGAGCTCAATTGAAAAACCAACGAACACATCGAATGCCCGTCGATATTTTAACTAAATTAAAATAATACTCAAAAATATATATTTATATAAATGATTAATTTTATAAAAAAAATTATGAAAACTAAAAAAAATAAAAAATTTTTAATTTTTAAAAATATAAATCGATCGTATCCGTCGATTTATCAATTTCACGAAACATTCACGAAACAATATGTGTAAAATACCGAAGGATAAACCGATGGACAGTGTGAGTTTAACAATAAAATAATTAATAAATAATTAAAAATGACAAACGCCGATGGATAGAATCAGTTTTTTCTTGATTTTTGGAGACCGATGTTGTCCGTCGGTTCCCTTTCATCGATTTTTTACCTGTTTTTTTAGTGTTTAATTATTAACTATTACTGTTACTTTTATCATATGTTTGTAATTTTTTTTTAATTATTAGTAGACTTGAATTGATTTATTAAAAGAGAAAATAAATAATTACTTTCATGAACTAAGACTATTATTTCAAGAAGACATTTGAATTTTGCAGAGAATCTATTATTTTCTAAATAATTTTAAACTGATATTATTATATTTTTTTGGATCAACCCCAAATTTTAAAAAGTAAGTGTTATCACTCACCAATCTTTACTTGACACATGTTAATTTAATTTTTTTTGTTTTTGATTTCTTTTTATTTTTTCATTTTCTCTTTCTTATGTTTTGACTTGTTTTCTCTTTCTTACTTTTTGACTTTTATCATAAATTATCTTTCTATTCCACATCCCATCCCCACCCCCCTCCACATTGTTCTTCTTCTTCACCTACCCGACTAACCCTCTTCCCTCGTATACTTTTTTCCATTCTTTCCTCTTTCTTCTTCTTTAATTTTAAAGCATCTAATCTCCCTCCCTTCTCACTAGTCACTGCCACTAAGAGCATTTTAAAATATTTTCTCATACTACTTTCTAGACTTTATTGAGTTATTGATAATAAATATTAAATAATGGCTCCTAATTCATATTGAAATCTAATGGGTTTTACAAATTTGTTCGAAATATAAAGAAATTTTTTAGATAAAATTTTGAAGTTGAAGAGAATTAAAACAATAATAGTAAAAGGTGGGAGAGTTGTGATAGAAATGGTGGCATTAGAAGTGGAGGTTGGGGAGCATAGACGAAAAAATGGTGGTATTGGCAACAGAGTTATGAAGAAGAAAGAAGAAAGAAAAGAAAAAAAGAATTAAAAAAATAGTTAAAATAAGAAGCATAATAGAAAAATACATTTTATAAAAAGAAAATTATAAAATAAAATTATAATTATTATTTTTGGTTTCTCACGCTCTTTAAGAGATTCCATACACTCTCTATGACAGATGACCAAAAAAGTATGTAATAATACTAGTTTAAAATTATTCAGGGGGGATAATAGGACCCCCACAAATTTCAAGTGTCTTCTTAAAATAAAGATTTTAGTTAAGGGAGGTAATTATGTATTCTCTTTTATAAAACTCTATATATAACTCCAATAAAATAAGATTGACATGATATTCATGTGACAAAAAATTGAAAAAAAACTCAATAAAATCGAACCAATCAAATCAATATAATTTATTTGGTTTGATTTTGCTATAAAAAAATTAAACCTTTCCTCACGATTTTGGTGATAGAATTATTGGAGGTAGTTGATAATCAAAGGGGTGGGGGGATGTAATTTTAAAAATTAACACTTAGTCGACTATTGGAGTGAATAAGTCGACTCAGTTCCGGCAGAAATGTTAGTGATAATAAATCAATCTCAAAGCATGAAAAATAAAAACATGAAGATTTATCCTTGTTCGGATCATCCTTGTGGTGCCTAGTCCGGCCCTCTTAGGTTGCAAGAGTTTCCCTTTGAGCTTTTAAATTCAACGATTATAATAATAAGTTCACCAATCTATGGTGAATAGTAATGAACTTGATACAACTTCTCCCTGTATATCGATTTGACTATTTCTATATTTTAATCTCACTAGTAAAAGCTTTTAGGATTACAATGATTGAATAAGAATAGAATTGTCAATTTGATCAAGTGAAGTTGTACGTAGAAAATAGTCTTCAGACTTCGTATTTAAAGGCTCTCGCTGTATGAGTACAAGATCAATTCCTTTGATCTTGTTTTACCGCTCATCTAGGGATAACCCAAGGGATTTTTTTCCTGTCATATCCTCTGAAAAAGATGTCGATTTGTGATGGAAGCTCTGATTGATTTGGAAAAGATTTCTTCCTTTTGAGGCCATAGTGATTGAGGCTGATTAATTTCGGGAGTGATTCCTTCCTTGTTTAACCCTTATATTCTGTTGGAATATTCCTTGCAAAGCTTCTCTAAATCTTAATCAGTTTCCTTTCTTTTGGAGTCGATCTTCCTCCCATAAGAATCATGATATGTTCCTTGATTCTTTCCTTTGTGCGTGATCGAGTCAGCTGGACATATCCTGATTTTGCTGATCCTGCAATAATTTTGTCATCATTGAAACATATTAGTGCAACAATCTCTCCTTTTTTTTTATGATGACATAAATTTAGAGACGTGACTTTCAGGGGGTACTTCCCTATTTGAGAGACTCTTTTGTGGATTTCTCCCCTTGGCATGATGTTTCCTCTCCTTGAATCGAAGAATCCTGTACTTAAGGCTCGAATACTAAGTTGTGAGGAAATCAGTATAATAGAGAATTGTAATTTGATCAAAACTTTAGAGGTAGTTTTAAAATATCAAACATAGAACTAGAGGAGAAGTGATCAACAGAACATTTGATATCCACAAAACAGAACATTGTTCATTTTATTTAATAGCAGTACCAGGCACCAACAACAAAAATAGTTATATTCTCTCCCTTCATCACAAAAAGGGAACAAGGCAAAACATAATCCCACACAGGGGCAAGGGAGAGTAGGTAACAACAAAAGATCAGGCATGACCAAGGAAATATTTGAACTTATTGATGATAAGCTCGAAGAAGGAGTGATACGATTTCCCAATTCGGGTAGACATAGAAGAGTAGGAGTTTTGAACGGCGACCGCAAGTTCATTGTCAGATGCTTCAGCTCGAGCAGTGACTGAGTCGACTTGGCGCAGAACCTTGTTGAAAGACTTAACCCCTTCATGTTGGATGAGGGTCAACTAATTCTTCAGATCGGCAACATTTGAGAGTAGGACAGCCAACGATTCATTGCTCTTGTGTAGGTCACCAACCACTGCACCAAGAGTTTCCGTAACATCTTTAAGTTCAGTCAAGAGAGAGGAGAGAACAGAGCTAGAGGAGCCATCTGGAGGAACATTGTTAGAGAATTCAACAGTGGAGATTTTGGCTTTGGGCTTAAAACTTGCCTTCTTGACCCAATGATCCTCATCAAGAATGTACCCCATACTAGAAAAAGCGCGGTCATTGTAGGTAGAAGTTATTTCTTTTAAAAGGAACTCAAAGACATCCACACCCATAACTTTGATAATTCGACTCACGAGCATTCCATAGGGAATACTGGCATTGTCACTGGTATCTTGATAGCTTTCAAACATGTACCAAGGAACCATTTAGACCATTTTATTTTACACTTCTTCATAAGGCAGTACACGATGAATACATCTCTGTTTGACAGAGTGCTTAGAGATCCTTTCCAAGGTAGTAGGGTAGTTGCAATAATGTGCGCGATGATGCGATTTTTGAAATAGATAGAAGTAGGGCCAAAGTCGGAGAGATCAATACCATCTTCAGCAATAAATAGCTTTGCTTCATTGAGAGATACTTCAAAGTCTTCAGGCCAACCACCGGTGAAGAAGAGAATGTTTCCAGAGAAGCGAGAGTTGAAGACTTTTTCAAAGAGGGTTTTGGTCAGCACAATTTTGGTGCCCGGAACAAGGGTTTCAGGATCACTGTTGGCTTTGGAAGGTTTCAGATTTGCATAGAACATGAGGATGGGATCTTCAAATGCTTCATTAGCACACCGAACGAATAGATTATCTATCCCTTGAAAGGAGAAGAGATGACTTACGGAGTAGTGAGAGGCTTCAAGCTGAGCGAGGCAGATAACTCTGCCATGAGCGATGGAGCGATTTTTGAAGGCCAGAAATTTTCTTTTTTCAGGCAGGCTCCAAAACTTCTGCATGTCTTCTAGGTCAAAAGAAAGAGGAGATTCAGGATTTTCTTTCTTAGAGCATGAACTAGAGGGTTTTTTGACAAGAAAGGAAGAGGAGTTTGGTGACTCTTCAGAGGAGGAGTAAAAAATTTCAACTAGGGATGGAGAAGAGGACGGTCTTTTAAGTCTTTTGCTGGAGCGACAAGCATTAAGAACATAGGATTTCACCATTTTTGATGAGGGAGAAAGAGTACCAAGGAAATGATTTTAAAGGAGGATAGATAGAAGAGAGGGATATGAAGAGGTGATCAATGAAAGCACGGTATGCAAACAGACACATCAATGATGACCTAGGAAACTAAAACGAGATGATTAAATAGGGAAAAGAGATAAGTAGGATTTTAAGCACATTAATTCAGGAAAAGAAATAATTTTAAAATAAGTTAATTTAGGAAAAGAAATATCACACATAATTTAAAAAAAATTAATTGAAGAGTAGGAAATAACACCAAGACTTTTCCTTAATGAGAAAAAATGATTTTCTAAAAGGGTTTAGTAAAAATGTCAGCCAGTTGATTTTCAGAGTCAACAAATTCTAGTAAAATATCTCAATTTTCAACATGATCTCGGATAAAATGATGTTTAATATCTATATGTTTTGCTCTAGAGTGATGTACAATATATTTAGAGAGACTAATTGCATTGGTGTTATCACATAAAATAGGGATGCTTTCATAATTTAAATCATAGTCTAGCAATTGATTTTTCATCCATAGTAATTATGCTCCACATTTTTCAAGAACCAGATATTCTGCCTCTATAGTAGATAGTGCTACAGAGTTTTGTTTTCTGCTTTACTAAGAAGTGAGAGCTTCTCCGAGAATTTGACATTATCCACTAGTACTTTTTCTGTCGGACTTGCCACCTGCAAAATCTGCATATGTGTAGCCAATTAAATCAAAGTTGTTAGAATAAGGATACCATATACCAAAATCATGAGTTCAATGAGATAACGAATGATCGTTTTACTGCAGTCAGGTGGGATTCTTTAGGAGTTGACTGAAAGCTGGCACACTTGCACACACTAAACATGATGTCTGGTCAACCAACAATAAGGTACAGGAGTGATCCAATCATTCTTCAATAGAGTTTTTTATTGACACTTTTCCCATTTGAGTAATTCTTCAAGCAGGTTGAAGGGCTCATTGGAGTTCGAACAACTTTTCATTTTTCCAGACCAATTTTTTTATCAGCTCCTTCGTATACTTAATTTGATTGATGAATGTTCCTTCAATTGACTGATGGATTTGAAGACCTAAAAAGAATGCCAGCTCTCCCATAATGCTCATTTCAAATTTCCCTGTCATTAAATCTGTGAAATTCTTACATAGGGTAGCGTCAGAACTTTTAAATATAATATTATCTACATAAATTTGAATAATCAGAATAGAAGTAGAGGAACGTTGAATAAAGAGAGTATTGTCAATTTTTCCTCGACGAAAATTATTTTCAATGAGAAAAGAGCTTAGACGTTCATACTAGGCTTTTGGAGCTTGTTTCAAACCATAGTTTTCTTTAGAGAGTTTAAAAACATAGTCAGGACAAGAGGGATTTTCAAAACCAGGTGGTTGTTTGACAAAGACTTTTTCTTTTATAAGTCCATTTAAGAAATCACTTTTAACATCCATTTGAAAATTTTAAAATATTTAAATACTGCATATGCTAACAAAATGCGAATAGATTCCAGTCTTGCAACTGGAGCAAATGTTTCGTCGTAGTCAATGTCTTCTTGTTGAGAATACCCTTGTGCAACTAACCTGGCTTTATTTCTGTCGACCTTACCTTCTTCATTTAATTTATTTCTGAAGACCCACTTTATATCAATAATGGATGCGTTTGTTGTCCTTAGAATGAGAGTCTAGACGCGACTTCTCTCGAACTGGTCCAGCTCATCTTGCATAGCTTTTATCCAGTATTCATGAATAAGAGCTTCATCAATTTTCTTTTGTTCAATTTGAGACACCAATGCCAGTGATGATTGATTTTTGAGAGAAGATCTTGTTTGTCGCTGAGAATTTGGATGCCCAATGATAAAGTCAATGGGTAGCTGGCTTTATTTCTCCATTCTCTTGGAATATTTGGGACATTAGTTGACTGATTTTCTTCCTCTTGGTCTAGTTTCTTTGAAGGAGAGGTTTTGGATATTTCAATGATGCTTTCTTCCTCAGAGATGGTTGAATCTTGTTTTTCTAATGGCTTAGAAGTTTGTGAGATGGTTCTACCATTCTCCCCTATATCATGCTCAATAAGGCTTGTCGATGGGTTAGAGTCATTAAATACAACATGAATAGATTCCTTAACAGTTAACATGTGTTTATTGAAAACTCTAAAAGAACGGCTTAGTGGTGCATACCCAAGGAAAATTCCTTCATCATTTATCTCATCAAACTTACCAAGATTGTTCTTACCATTGTTGTGGATGAAACATTTGCATCCAAATGGATGAAAGTAACTTATGTTTAGCTTCTTTCCTTTCCACAATTCATCGGGAGTCTTCTTTAGCACAAGCCGAATAAGACATCGATTAAGGATATGACATACAATGCTTACAGCTTCAGCCTAGAAATGATCAGAAAGATTCAATTCTATGAACATTGTCCTAGTAGTGTCCAGAAGCGAGCAATTTTTCCTTTCGATGACTCCATTTTGCTGAGGAGTTCGAGGTGAAAAGAAAGTTTGAGTGTAGCCTTGGTGATTACAGAATTCTTCAAAGAACTGATTTTCAAATTCCTTTTCATGATCACTGTGAATAGATGAGATAAAGTATCCCTTTTCTCGTTGAACCATTTTGCAAAAAATTTCAAAGTTTGAGAAGGCTTCATCTTTATGAGCTAAAAACATGACCCAAGTGAATTGTCAGAAATCATCAACAATAACAAAAGAATATTTCTTACCACCAATGCTAACATTTCTGGTAGGGCCAAATAGATCCATGTGAAGAAGTTCAAGGGGTTTAGAAGTACTCACAATGTCTTTAGACTTAAAGGAGGATCTAGTTTGTTTTCCCAGTTGACATATATCATACATAGAGTTATTTGAGAAATTTAATTTTGGCAAACCAAGAACTAGTACTAGTTTAGAAAGTTTTCCAATAGTGTGAATGCTAGCATGGCCCATCTCCCTGTTCCAGATACTTGGATCATTTGAGACAGTTGCCAGACAAGTTATAGTAGGCAAATCAACATTATTTAACACATAAATGTTTTCAATATGATCACTAATAAGAAAAATATTTCTGGAGGCATTGCTGATGGTGCATCTGATAGCGTTGTATAAAATGTCGAACCTGCATCACATAGTTGACTGATGCTTAGAAAGTTGTGTTTTGGTCCATTCACAAGATACACTTCAATTAAGTCACACGAGGGACTTATAGTGATAACTCCTACACCAACCACCTTACCTTTGGCATTGTCACCAAATCTGATGTATATTCCATCAATTCTTTTAATAGACCTAAAATTCTCTTTTGTTCCTGTCATGTATTTGGAGCATCCTCTATCAATTACCCACATTCCCTTCTTATAGCTGCTTTTGGGTTGCTCCTTCAAAACAAGAAGATTAATTGCTCTTAGGTACCTAAGCTTTCTTGGGTCCTGGTAAGTTAGTAGAGGGGATTTCATAGGTCGTTTTTTTTTCCAGACCCATTTGCCACGAGAATTGAATTTACAATTAAAAGACTTATGACCATGTTTCCCATATGAGTAGCATATGGGAGAAGAAAAGGATTTAGCAGAATGAAAACTAGTTGAGGCTATTAAGGAGGAATGTGATTTATTCGAGTTGATTGAGCTGTGACTGGGTGATTTTTTAATGCTGTTTAATTTCATCTTGACTTCACCTATCTCTTCTTCAAGCAAGTCTACTTCAATTTGAGTTGCTTCAAGAAGAATTTGCCAGTCCTTCTTTTCTTTGGACAGTTTATTATATTCATCAATAAGTTTCTACAGTTCATCTGTGACAAGATATAGGGAGTCCTGAAGATCTTGACACTTATTGTAGAGATTTGATCCTACCTCATTTGATCCTTCAAGGGCCATAAAGCAAATGTTGGAAACTTCTTATGTTTCTTCATCGGAGACATCTTCATCACTCCATGCTCCCATGGATTTGTTGCTTTTATGAAAGTTCCTTTTCTTCAATTCAGGACAGTTTTGTCTTATGTGTCCAAGTTTTCCATAATGATAACATCGGTCTTCATTTTTTTCATTGTTAAAATATCCAGTCTGGGGCTTCTATCGTCTTTGGAGAAGAATATGTCTAACTTCTCGATTGATTAGAGCCAGTCCCTCACCATCTTCTTCTTCCTCCTCCTTCTCGCTCTCATTTTATATGGATTTGAAGGCTACTGATTTTTTCTTTTCATCTTTGGAATATCTGTTGAGATGATTTTGCTTATAGGCCATTAGATTTCCTCTGAGTTCATCATAGAAGAGTTTTTCCAGATCCCCTTCTTCAAGGATTGTGGCTTTTGTTTCCCAGACTTTAGGCAGACTTCTAAGGAGTTTCTAGACTTGCATACTGTTTGAGTACTCCATTCCAAGTGATTTTAATTCTCCAACGATCTTGCTGAATCTAGAGAACATGGATTCAACATTTTCTTCATCTGTCATCTTAAACAACTCATATTCATTTACTAGTGCATTAATTCTAGCTTCCTTCACTTTTATGGTGCCTTCGTAAGTTGCTTCAAGCTTATCCCATATCTCCTTCGCAGTGTCGCATGTTGAGATCTCGTCGTATTCAATTTCACTCACTGCATAATAAAGCAGACTAATAGCTCTAGTATTAGTTTGAATTACCTCTTGTTGTTTAGGAGTAATTGAGAAGGTTTCCAGATCGATTTTGGTGGGATCCGATACCCCAGGAATGGGCTTAGGACATTTCTTGATCACAATCCATGCTTGAATATCATTTTCTTGGACAAAGATTTTGAAATGTTCCTTTCAGTGAGAGTAGTGTTGTCCATTGAAATACGGTGATCTTGATGATGAATGTCCATCTTGAAGAATTGCACCCGGAATTTGATATGTCTCCATTTGATCTTTTTCTCACTTTGCGGTTAAGCAATCTTGAGAGAGACCTGCTCTGATACCAATTGATAATCAAAGGGAGGGGGGGTGAATTTTAAAAATTAACACTTCATCGACTGTTGGAGTGAATAAGTCGACTTAGTTCCTATAGAAAATGTTAGTGATAATAAATCAATCTCAAAGCATGAAAAATAAAAACATAAAGATTTATCCTAGTTTGGATCACCCTTATGGTACCTACTCCAGTCCCCTTGGGTTGCAAGGGTTTCCTTTTAAACTTTTAAGTTGTCAATGATTACAAGAGTAAGTTCACCAATATTTGGTGAATAGTAATGAACTTGATACAACCTCTCTCTGTATATCGATCTGACTATTTCTATCTTCTAATCTCACTAGTTAAGCTTTTAGGATTACAATGATTGAATAAGAACAGAATTGTCAGTTTGATCAAGTGAAGTTGTATGCCGCAAAATAGTCTTCAGACTTCGTATTTAAAGGCTCTCGCTGTATGAGTACAAGATCAATTCCTTTGATCTTGTTTTACCTCTCATCAAGGATAACCCAAGGGATTTTGTTCCAGTCATATCTTCTGAAAAAGATGTCAATCTGTGATGCCAGCGCTGATTGATTTGGGAAACATTTCTTCCTTTTGAGGTGATAGTGATTGAGGCTGATTCATTTCGGGAGTGATTCCTTCCTTGTTTAACATTTATATTCTGCTGGAATATTCCTTGGAAAGCTTCTCTAAATCTTAATCAGTTTCCTTCCTTTTGGAGTCGATCTTCCTCCCATAAGTATCATGATATGTTCCTTAATTCTTTCCTTGGTACATGATCGAGTCAGCTGGACATGTCCTGATTTTGTTGATCTTGCAACAATTTTGTCATCATTGAAACATATTAGTATAGCATTAGTTAATGAGCTTCCTTCAAATATAAAAGGGACACTCTTAAGTAGAGAAGAGGAAATTCCTTGTGATTATAGCCAACAATTTCTTTAGTCCTGGAAATATCACTTGTACTAGTAATTGGACCTACAAAAAGCAACTCTTATAGTCATTAATAAGTTGGCCTAAGTAGTTAGTGGTCGACTTTGATAGACACGCAAGTGCATGTGGTAAAAAATAATAAAGCGATGAGTAGAGTATTGTTTCTAATGAGGAAAATGATTAATTTTCCAAAAAAATTAAATAGTAAAGAAAATTTAAGAGTTGAGAATCAAGTATTGAAGACAAAAATTAAATATAATGTTGAAAATTCAGAAGAGACATATATATCCTAGAGTTACAGGTAGATTTATCAAATCTAGTTGCATATCCATTCTAGGTAGTACATTGAAAATCTAGTTTACTAGACATAGGGTTGGTATCAATCCAGAATTCATTCTTAAAAAATCAGAGTCTACTCAAACTACTGAAATTCCTATGTCCCCGTGGTCATCTCAAGTAGTAAGAACATAATTGTATCTCTTGTATTTAACTAAGCAAGGCAAACTAAGTGGAGATTTACAACTCACCTGTCACTTTCTAGACGTAAGTTAATCGGAGCTGTTAATTTGTGTCAGATGAATCATTGGATAGATTCATAGATAGTATTCAATTGGTGACCTGACGATCAAAAGTAAAAAATATTAAACTAATATAACTTGGTAATACTCAAACATAATCTGACATAAAACTTCAAAAACAACATTCATGAATAATCTCACAACTTTAAAATAATAAGAGAACTAGACACTCATATTTGTGGCGAGTACACCGTAATAGTTCAACTATTAAAATAGAAGAAAGAAAAGATGAACTATATGAATCTCCGATCCACTCCACAGTGCGTATGAACTCCTTGCTATATGCTCCTCTCCAAAGTTTGAATCTCCCTTGAAAAATATGAAAAAAGTTGTACTTATAGTGTGAGAATTTGCCCTTGGGCCAACCTACTTCTTCAAGTTCAAAATTAACTTGAACTATCAGAAAATACCACAAGTCGCAGCACCACCTACTAGGGTACCCGCTGCACCAAGTCATATATCGAACGGATGAAAATCCTATAGATTATTGAAGATGGGGCACACCACTTTCTAGGGCGAGTGGCACACCAAGCCAAATTTCACAAGACGTCATTTTTCAACTCCTTTCCATGTGTACTTGGCTCACGATCCTTAGCTAAATCCAAATACTTGTGGATAACTTCTAATTAGACTTCAAAGTCATATTTTCACTTATTTTTGTATCAAATCATCAACTTTCCATTAAAATCATATCCTACACACATAAAACACAAGTATTAAGAATAAAGTGAATGAAATAAACTCAAATACAATAAAAGAGCAACAAATATGAGGCAGAATGTATCTAAAAATATGTACTTCTAAATGTCAATCACAACCCCACATGTGAACTTTTTCTTGTTCTCAAGTAAACTCCTACACTCTAGACTTACAATTTCTTGATCTTGCACTCTAAATCACCTGACATCCATGATACAAGTTGTCACCAACAATCAATCTATTCAACAAATCAAATCATCATATAAATACCTCTTAATCATGATGCAAGATATACAAGTCTACTCAAGTAAATAACAAGCTCCTAACCTCAGTGTGGGCTCTCACTTAAGATTGCTCACCTACTTTATCACGGAAATAAGTTATATCACCTATCTATCATGAAACAAGTGGCCTCACAAAAAAAAATAGTCCATACTCAAATCAAAGAATCAAATGTAAATTAAGGAATTAGCATCAAATATCAATCTCTCATAGTCACAAAATAATTTACATGTATGCACAAATAACTATAGGCTTGTGCATTATGAACATCTCTACTAATCTAATCATGCACCAATATAATCAAATAAAATTTTAATGGGTTGTAATATTCATTAGGGGATGGGTAGGATGACTATATAATAGTGACTTACACTTCTCTAAGAACTTTACACTTTTGAGACTTCATCACCTTTTATTTTCTTCTCTTAGCCTTTTCCCATCCCCCTCTTTATCGATTATTTCACTATGTCTTCTCTTAGATGAAGAATATTTCAATCATTTTCTTAAGAATATTTTATTCTCTTTTCTTTTATGTCACATTTTTTTCTAAGAGGACCTCTCCATCACAAGAAACTCACATTGGTCACTATTCTACGCTTGACCATCTCTTTCTTAAGATTTAACAATTTATATCATAGTGTAAGTTACGGCCCTTAAGGAAGCAGGGTACAAAAACTAAGGACTCAAAAACAGGATCAAGATAACAATACAACTACCAAATAAAATGTTACAAAATCAAAGGGCTAACTAGTGGTAAAAATATCTGAAAATTCTAAAATATACAAAACATAACAACGAAAGTCTATTATCATCTTCTAAATAGTGCAAAACTTTTTATTTTGCTTTAATAATATGTAATGCAAGTTCTACACTAAGATACAAAACATAGAATATATGCAAGAAATGCTCACCTCGTATGACATAAGACTCAATCAAGATAATAAATATACTCTCGGATAAACGGGGTCATTAAGAACTACAAAATAAGAAAAAGTTATATAGAATCACTACCATGAGCCTAGGCATATCAGAAAGTCTACTATTTTTTATTAATACTCAAGCACTGACGGGAAGGTTATCTCGCACAATTATGTCTTAATATAATGATGTCAACCTAGTCAATAAAAATCCTATTAGTTCAATTTATCTTTCTTCTCCAATTTCTAAGAGTTATGACCTAAAGAATTAAAAAAATATCTACCTAAAAATCAAAATATGCCCGATTCAAATTACATCTCTAAAAAAAAATTGATGCACAAATAAAAAATGTTGAGGATTATTAACTACTAAAATAAAAATAAATAGTTACTCTAAAATACTATGAATAGACAGGAAGTACTTCCCTATCCCACATTTAGACAGTCATTGTCTCCATAAGCACAAAATATAAAGATAATGAGTCATATATAAAAAGTGGAGAAGAAGAATCCTATACATGTATCAAGTATCCTTAGGACAAGAATTTAGCTATCATAGACCTGTAAGGTGGCCTGGTGCGGCGCATCCCTTGGCATGTGGGGCGGCTCACCAAGCTAAATTTTTTGCTTCCTCAATTTTTCAACCTTCTGCATTTGCTCTCTCGTGTCCAGACCCTATTTAGAATTTTTTAAGTCTATTTCCATGCTCGTTCTTGATCCTAATTAAAACAGCAAAAAAACAACAAAAATATTATACTTATCTTAGAAATAATAAAAATAAAGAAGCAACATTATGGAATTAAGAAAAATTGGATTGCCTCCTAACAAATACTTGATTTAACATTACGGCATAACAAAAGTAGTTCGAGCTTTGAGCTTGAATTCGTCCCCTAGACGGATGATTTTTATCTACCTTTTTCTTTTGATTCCTCACCTTTATTTTTTTCAATACATCATGACACCCACCCATTACACCAATTACTTTTAAGCTCTCATTCTCATTACATGTCTCACTCTCACTTTTAGCTCATCCTTGCAACATTTTTTGCTCAACTCTAGCACACCACACTCACGCTCACTTTTCACATCTTCTATCTCGACTACCGTAGCATTACATAAACTCTCAATAGGAGTTGAAGCTTGAGAACTTTATAGATGTGGAAGGTAACATCTTCATCTTCAACTCTCATCTTCAATTTTCTTTCTCTTATATTAATTATCATGCATTAAGTAGCTAAGAATGGATGTCCCAAAATCAAGAGGACCTTTCATCTACCGTGAAGTCCAGCATTATAAAGTCAGTAGAGAATATAAATTTTTCAATTTACCACAAGACATTCTCTATAACTCCCCTAAGAGGTTGGCTTTGGAGTTTCCAACCAAAGTATCTTTAATATAGACAAGGGAAAAAGATTAGTGCTCGCCCCTAAATCATAAGAGCATGACCAATATCAGGGTTTCCAATTTAGCTTGGGATGGTGAAGCTTCCCACATCCTCAAGCTTCTGCAAAAGCTTATTTTGGACCCTAGTGTGCACTGCTCGGTGAGTGCAGCTATTTGAGAATTATTCAATTGCTTCTTATTGGTTATGAAATCTTTTATAAACTTTTCATATTGTAGGACTTTTATCAACACATCAAGCAAAGGGATATTCACATGCACCCCTAATCTCCGTGAATTTATTGTATATTTTATCTTTATCTTTATGAGCCAATGTCGATGGAAATGGTGGAGTTGGTCTCAGTCTATTATCCTAATTTCTTACCACACTTTCAGTTTATGGTGTATATATTTTGGAAATTCTAGATGGTTTGCAAATCCTGACTTGTCAAAATCATTTACCACTCATCCTCATTGAAACTATGGTTCATGTGCTACCTTTTGGTGGCCCCCTCGATCTCTATGCCACTCCTCAAAGTGAATAGTATTAATAATGTCATTATAAATAGTCTCCACATCTGTATCATCTATTTTCGTCTCCAATCGAGACATTTTTTCTTGAAAACTTTGGATATGTCCCCCATATTATATTGAGCTTATGAAAAGATCATTGTGTGTCAAATTCTTATTCTCTGATAATTTCATGTGTACCAACCACTGTACATTGGGGTAAGTTCTATTGATTCTGCTCATAATGTCTCATTGAACATGTTGACTCTTATTTTGTTGAGCAATGGTCAGTTGCTTGGCTACCTCCACATATCTCACAAGTGGTCATCACTTGTTATACCTACTGAATAGGCGGTGCTTTCAAAGCACATGCAACTGCAAGCATCTTACCAACTTGGTGAGTCAATGAAGGCATACCTGTTTTTAGTTCGGTCACAACATTCACCTCGATGACACATGCTTTCTTGAAAATAAAAGATTTTATATTTCGCCTTGTCAGTTCTAATTGTTTGATATAACAGTATTGAGCAGTGCCTTAAGTTCATCAAAAGGTTTTTGCATGCACTTCTCTTCACAAGCAAAGTAGAGAAACATCTTTGTGCTATTATGTAAACTGTCCACAAAAGGGTGGATCAAGATCTGATTAGACTACTCATGATAAGGGTAACCTTAGAGCAATTGATCGAATCGCTCCCGTGCTTCATACAATGTCTCCTCTTTCCCTTAAGAATTACTAAGCAAGATCATCCCATGTGCGAATGGAATTTGCGGACTTGTTTTTCAACTATGACTTTTCTTCTCTCAACAAGGAGAGTAGGAAAATAGTCAGACTAGTATAGTCTGGAGTCATTCCTATGAAGTTTTAAATGTTAGTTATCTCTAGAAAGTTTTGTATGTCCTATTGCAGGTCTTCATGTGGGTTACCTAAAAACTGGTCATGTGTTGTGAAATTATAACACATTATATGTCAATTATATAAAATTTTCTATAACGCCCCATCTGATCGTTATATAATCTTGTTAACACGAGCTAAGAATTAAAAAATTTTAAGAGTGGTTTTTATTTTTGTGGGTTAAAAATAAAGTGGGCCTAGTCAGAGAACCACTACAGCGGGTGGCAAAACCGCTGCAGCAAAGATAGGGTCGCTGTACCGAGTGATGCCAATCAGAATTCCGTGTTTTAGTTATTTTTAAAATCCACTTCCTATTCTAAGAATGGTTGGTTATTAAAACCACCCGAGGGGAAAATTTTAGTCATTCCACCAGAATTTAAGAAGGGTGGCCCTAAAAGAAAAAGACTCCACCTTCCTCCCCGATGACTATATTGAATAATGCTAGACTCGGGGCAAAAATGAAACTCCATTGATTTTATGGCAGCAACTTGGTGCCCAGATAGGTTATGACTTACCTTTTGAGTTAGACGTTAGTGAATCGTATATGTGTGTGAAATTGGTGGGTGTATATATATATATACATATAAAAACTCATCAACTGATTATAGGGTGGATTATTATCTTAAAAGTGAGTTTCAAAGGAAGGGAAGAACAAGTATTAGTGTAGACCCGTGATTAGTTACTTATGGAAATCAAGATAAGTCTGGGGAAGAATAAATATCATGTGTTTTATGTATGTTTCTAGTGGTATGATAATTATGACAGGCATGATGATACTCCCCTGAGTAAAATCACTTTAAAAAATGGAAATTGTAATATTAGTGTAATAATTCAAGATGTATTTGGGTAATAACTGGGTAAGTTCTTATAGAGCCATGTTAGAATGATTAAATTAGTAAATAATTGAGATCATATTGTTGTACATACTTATTTGTGATACTGATTATAGTGACTTGACACTATTGTGTGAATAATGTTGTGCAATTGTTAACACTGTGAATATAATTTATGATTTATTTCGTGTGATGACTGATTTAAGAGCATGTTAACGTATGCAGATGATTCTTGGGTAATACACCATTATCTTGAGATGAGAGGCTCGTGTTTTAGGGGAGCATCTAGACGAGTGGCTATGAGTGTGATGACTGAGTAACATACCATTATTATGAGATGAGTGGCTCGTGCTCAAGGTGAGCATCTGGGCGAGCGATTATGATATGAGTGGTTCGTATCCTAGGGGAGAATACGAATGAGTAGATGGGTGGGAGCGGGTACCACGCCTGTACATTATATGGGATGTTTAGAGTCACCTATAGGTCATGATTGGAAGGACAAACATAAGACCCTCTGTCATGTGTGTACAAATATGTGATAGATGTGAGATTGATGTGTATATAGATATGAGACAGATGTGTGTACATATATGAGACAGATATGTGACAGATATGAGATTTATATGTATAGAAATATCAGATGGATGCGTCATAGATATGTGATCAAGTTTGATACAAAAAAGGGGACTGAGGAGGTACACGACTATACAATTGTACTTCGATATGGACATGATTCCATAGATGTGATTTGATTTATATTATGATTGCAACATGTTTGTGATATCTGTTTTAAATGACTCATACTTTCAAAAAGGAAATTGTATAAACTGATGAATATCATTTTTTTGTATGAGTACTAATAATTATTAATCCTTACGAATCATTGAGTGTGTATTAACTTTAAATGCTAGGATGGTCCTGTAAAAAGAAATAGGGTTATGACACCAAATATGAATTAATGAATTGATGAGTGAGGACTGATTGTGGGTATTGGGTATTGATAATGATATTAGTTGAAATAGTAACGAGGTTGACGTCTGAGGATTATCAATTCAGTAAGGCATGATAATGATAAATTATGCCTAGTAATAATCATGTGGGAATATGATGATAGGAAGTGATGTAATAATGAGGTAAATGTGTGGGAAGGGAAAGGTGCCCAGTTCTTACCGAGGGACCGCGGTACCGTTGCAGTGGTGGAGTTTCCTCTATAGAGAGACCACCACAACGATCGAAGTGTCGCTGCAGCGGTAGTGATCCAGAATGCAATCTAGTGCTTATAGCTAAAGACTCATTAAAATGCGAGAAGGTTATGTTAGTCATATGAGCTTAGTAAAGGAACCTGAGTGATTATGAATAGGTGCCACCAATTATGGAATGATTTATTATTATCTAATTTAATTATTACCTGTTGATATTAATTTTATACTATATTGCGTGAACTAATCTTAATCGGCTGATGATGCTTACTAGTACGTGTAGTTTACTGATACTACTCTTGCTACACCTTTTTGGGGTGTAGGTTTATGGCAGGTTAATGAAGTTTCATGATTGATGAGATGATTCTCTACATCAGCTTCAGTTCTCTTTCCTTAGATGAAGCTGTGTGTCCTTTGTTGTCATCACTCCGATTAGAGCTCTTGCACATGTATATATTAGGTCATTGGGAGTTGGTTGTTTTGTGGATTGTTGTTAAAATTTTAAATAAGATTGTAGAATATTAATTGTAGTATGGTTTGTACTAAAAGTTGATAATTGTAATAACGAGATGTTTTCCTATAAAAGTGCACGTAAGTTTATAGAAAGGGATTCTCTTGTTGGACTAGAATTGCGTAGGTGGCCGCACGAGTCGTCAAATTGGGTTGTGTCATTTTCATGTTGTCCTTAATGCATTAGTATATGTTTCTTATGTTGCTTTATAGAGGTATTTTGCATTAGGAAACCAAAAATGGGTCAAAGTGAACCAAAGTGACAGAAAATGAAGTAAAAGCAGATAGAAAATCAGACTATGAATCACAAAAAGGTCACTCGGTCACAGAAAGAGATTGAAGAAAAAGAAGGTCACTAAAGACCAAAATGTGATGACCTTTTACTGTCTACATTTCTATTCTACAGACCACATTCTGATCTGCAATGAAGAATCACTCCAAGTTTTGTCTATTAACGGACCACATTTAGATTTTGCGGAACAATATGAAGACCGCTTTAGGATATAATTTCAAGATCTGAAGATGAAAATCTCTGCAAACTCTTACCTTGTTTGCAGACCGCATACAAATTCTGTTGTCCCTTACACGGTTGCAGAGTGGGCACATTTTGGTTGTTTCGTAATTTTGTTTGTTCCACTTTTGGGTCCTATAAATACTATTTGTAGGATTTTGTGTCAACCAGCACCATTGGAGGAGAACATTGGATCAGCTTCAATGAGCATTTTGTTAAACCTTTCTTCAGTTCTTGTTTTGTATTGAATATTTAGTGGTGTAGTCGTTTATTTCATATTTGGATATTGTAGTTAGAGATAAGATAATATTCGGGTCTTGGTTATTATCTTATGCTTTTATATTAATTAAATACTTGCTATTTATTGATTGGTTTATTGTGCATCTAATTTATCTTGTGCATAGAGTAGCTTACCCTGGGACATCCCTTATTAGCCTTAATTAACTTGTGAAAAGAAATTAGGTTTGGGTTTGATAATTAAATTAGCGTGATATGAGGCTTTAAACCTTATCTATTTGGTTCAACCTAGAAATAGGAAGAACTTAAGTATAGCCCAAAAATTGAAATGTAATTAGTGTCTCTTAGTTCGATTTAAAACTAACTAAGATAAATTCGTTAAATAATCGAGAGAGATTAATGGTTAATTGAGATTCCGAAGCTCATTACTTGCCCTGTGATTAGTTAGTAGTAGTTAATTATTTACAGTGGATCATCCTTGATGTTAGTTGATTCCCTATTTTCCATGTCCCTTGTATTCATTTTCTTATAAAGATACATTGATTATTTTACATGCTCTTAAGATAATATTTTTTTTATTAGATTTAAGTAAAGTCAAATATTTGAAAATCATTTGGCCAAGCTTAATTATTAATAAATTCTTCACTAGCTTAATTTCCCTAGATATTATTTCCTAAAGAATTCGATTCTGACTCATAATTGGATAAATTATATTGCGACGATCGTGTATAGTTTCTCTCTGAGGAGTGAATTTGGATGTGTGCAATTGTCCCTGAATGGAACTGGGAAGAAGTGAATATGGACTTTATTACAGGTCTACGTCGTACTCGTCGGCAGCATGACTCAATTTGGGTGATAGTAGACCGGATGACCAAGTCAGCACATTTCCTCCCAGTTAAAACTATAGACTCAGCTGAGGATTATGCTAGGCTATATATCTGAGAGTTGGTCAGACTGCATGGGGTGCCGTTGTCCATTATTTCAGATAGAGGTACCCAGGTCACCTCGCATTTCTAGAAGTCATTTCAAAAAGGACTCGGTACTCAGGTCAAGCTCAGCACAACTTTTCACCCTCAGACAGATAGACAAGCTGAGCGGACTATCCAGGCCTTGGAAGATATGTTAAGAGCGTGTGTGATCAATTTCAAGGGTAGTTGGGATGATCACATACCTCTCATCGAGTTTGCATACAACAACAACTACCACACCAGTATCCAGATGGCCCCGTTTGAAGCATTATATGGTAGGAGGTGTAGGTCTCCTATAGGGTGGCTTGAGGTTGGTGAAGCTACCCTTGTCGGGCCAGACGCAGTTCATGAAGCTATGCAGAAGGTGAAACTAATCAGGGAGAGGTTGAAAACAGCGCAAAGCCAACAGAAATCCTATGCTGATATGAGAAGAAGAGAGTTAGAATTTGCAGTAGATGATTGGATTTATATGATAACTTCGTCCATGAAGAGGGCGATGAGGTTTGGGAAGAAATGAATACTTAGTCCGAGATATGTGGTACCCTATAGAATTCTGAAGAGAATTGGCAGTGTGGCATATAAGTTAGAATTACCTCTAGAGTTAGCATCTGTGCACCCAGTCTTCCATGTGTCACTTTTAAAGAAGTGCATCGGTGATCCAACTTCATTTGTGCCACTAGACAGTGTGGGAATGAAAGATAGTCTCTCTTACGAAGAGGTCCCAGTTCATATCCTTGACCGTCAGGTTCTTAAGCTGATAAACAAGGAAGTCGCTTCAATGAAAGTCTTGTGGAGGAACCAGTTAGTTGAAGGAGCCACATGGGAGGCAGAAGCAGACATGATGGCCAGATACCCTCATTTATTCCCTTCTAGTTTAGTCCCAGCATCAGGTACTAAATCCCTCCTCAATACTCTGTTCAGTTCCATACTCATCAACTCTATTAAGATTTTCAAGGTACATTCTAGTTGCATCAACTCTGTTAGCGTGGTTAAGTTAGTCGGAGTTAGTTACTCCTTCAGAAATAAGTTCATAGCCTCAGTCAGGGAACTGTAGCTCTTTTCCCGGTTTTCCAGCAATTTTAGCCTTCATTCGAGGATGAATGATCCCAAGGGGGAGATATTGTAACACCCCAAAACTTTCCTAAACCAAACTCAGACCTTACAATAAAAATACAGAAGAAACCAAAAATAGTCTCCTAAGAACGACAGAGTCAACGAGTCCTGGTCAGCTCCAACGACCCGTTATCTCAGTCGTGGTCAGCCCTACCTTGGTCCTTCGAGAATCAACGGGACATGGAATGACCCGTTGTGAGAAACAATGAGTCGTCCTGTCACTCATTGGTCCCCAGCTCAGAATTCCCTTTTCCAGGAACCCAACCAACGAGTCATCATGTGAGACAATGACTCGCGCTGTGAGTCGTTGGTTGGGGTTCCTAGAAACCTCCTTCAGTGACAACGAGTGGAAACAATGACTCGTTGTATCACACAACGAGTCATTATGACCACCCGCGGTGCCAAGTTCAGGGATCTTAGGAACCTTTCTAGTGGAGGTGACAACTCGACACAATGACCCATTGGGTCTACCAATGAGTCGTTATGTTGCCCGTTGTCAGGCTTCTCGATTTTCTCCTCCAGTGACCACGGAAGGAACCAACGACCCATTAGTTCATCCAATGAGTTGTGGTCCCTCTCGTTGCTAGTTCTAGTGAGCCCGAACCCAGGCCTCAGGACCAATGACTGATCCAAACGAGTCGTGGTCTCAACCAATGACTCGTTGAGTGACCCGTTGGTCCCTGTGAGCAGTTTTTCCATATTTTTCCCCAAGGATATTTTTGTAATTTTCCACCTTTTTAATCCCTAAACTACATCATTTTGGATTATTTATAGGGAATTTAGAGGGGTAACCGATGATTACTTCAGCCCTCTCATTCCCTCAGAAAATCAAATATTAATTATTCTCTTAGAAAAACTCAGAGCAGGAGCTAGGGTACTTGAAATAATGAAAAGACCCTTCAAAGAAAAGGAAAAACCAAAACCAGAAAATAAATATTCAGTTCTGGCAGAATTTCCATCTTTGCCAAAAGCTACTATTTCGTCCCCATTAAAGGAACCCATCACCAGTCAGACCAGATTACAACCATTAAAATCAGTTTTTAAAGGAGACTCTTCATCAGGCGACAAAACTATCTCTATCCAAACAAAGGATAACTATGAAATGAAGCCACCAGAGACATACTCTCAAGAAGTTCTGCCAGCGAATCCTGAAAATAAAATGGAGAAAATATTCCAAATAAACAGCAGTTTGAGCTAACAGTTTTACAGGTACTGCCGATCATGGCCCTCGATAAAAACAAGAAGGTTTTGGAGTACCTGAGTTACTAAAACCCTGCTACACAAATTAGAATTATGTGGAGATAGATGATACCATTTAAGTATTCCATTTATTAACAATCAATCTCAATGATTCCTTTTGATAGAGACAATAGGCTACTAAACTTTAATGATTCATTATTAGCAGTATTACAAAGTAACCTAGCTAATGGCCCGGTATATTTTAACTTTTATCCCAATTTTTCTATAAATATTAATTATCAAAATGTTACGGATACCCTAACATTAAATGTTAAAACAAAAAACATGAATAGCAAAAAAAATACAAGATAAATAGCCATAATATACAGAGAAGTAGAAGAAAAGATACTTATAAAGAGTTGTTTATTGATAAGAAGGAAATATAGAGAACATAGAGGG
>JACEIK010007086.1:832-64361 GCA_018107945.1 Datura stramonium
CCAAAAACATAATTCATGATTGATAAAATTCATACATACTTGTAGATCATGCATGTAGCTTGAAATTCATAAGTTCATAGTAGATAACATAATAAATTCATAAATAAATTCATAATTCATGTTGAGCTTATCAAAACACTAATGGATCAATGGATCATAAATCGATTCACCATGAGGCATGCATAATCAAGCTTAATTATTTAGAAATTCAAAATCAACAATATTATAATCGATTTAAATCCCAAAATATAATCAAAATTACTAGATTATGATAAGATTTCAAAATCACAAGACCCATTATTAAATTATTAAATTTTATACAAATCAATTTCAAAACACCATGAGTTTTTGATAATTTATAATTAAAATCATAGACTAGGAACATCAGTGTGGAAGGAACCACCCATTGATCACCTTACATACCTGGAAACACTGATTCTTAATCTCCCTTGAAAGCCCAAGATAGAATTTAGAGAAATTGGGGAAGAACACCTTGAATCACCTTCTAGACTCCTCTTTGTACTCATGCATGCATGAATGAGGCTTAACATGGACTAATCCCCCTTAAAAGACCCCAATTAGAGCATAAAATGACATAGTTTAGAGATTTAGGAACTTAGGAATTACGAAAACACCCTTATTAAAATGCATGAAAAACACTGCAAGGGCCACTAATGAGGGACCTCACAAGTCATTTCCTAAGGGAACGAATCGTGGCTAGGAATCGTGAAGTCCACTATCCAAAACACTCAGGGGGACCATACGAGGGACCCCACAAATTGTGGTGGCTGACCACGACTTGTGGTCACCACCCGTGACCCCTACTGCCCCAAAACCTTGACCAACCCTCCAATGCAGACCTCGGGTGACCTCACGAGTCGTGAGGTTTGACCACGAATTGTGGTCAGGCCCATGGCCTCCTCAACTTGAGCTTTCCCAACCTGGTGACCACGATTCACATCACGACTCGTGGTCGCTCCTCACGACCCACCTCACGAGTTGTCCTTCAACCTGATGCGAATTTCCATTTTTTTTTCATTTTGACTCCCGAGTTTGATCTTTGGGTTCCTAGGGTATAAAAATATCTCCCCCTTGGGAACATTCATCCTCGAATGTTAGAATCATGTATTACTCCTAGAGGCTTGCAGATTGTTCCTATTTCCCTGTGGTTAACTGTTATTGGCCATGTGGGGCCCATATATATATTTAGTTTATGTGTTGGCCGTGTGGGGCCTGGCTTAGTTGATAGATTAGCGGCCTTGTCGGCATATTTTAGCTTAGCACTGTATTTACCTTATAGTCATAACTAGATATCATGGTAGTCTTGTCGGCCCGCATAGGATTCCATGTTATTGCCTATTTTGGTTAGTTGTTTTCCTTTTCAGGTGGCTATAAGGCCTTGTCAGCCAGAGGTTGTATTTACAACCGAGATATAGCCCGTTGTTTTCTTGATTTGGAAAGTAAGCCTGGACCAGGAGTGCACATGCCTAGTTAAGTAAGATCAGATCCTAGTAGGGCACCAGGTGCTAGTCATGCCTCCCAAGGTGGGGCGTGACATTAAGTCTCCAAGCGTGATCTAATGAAATTCAAGTGTCAGACCTAATTCTAATAAAATCTTTTATCATTTCAAGATCTTTGATTCAATCAATGTTTTATGATTATGAATGCATGTTTTCTACTAAGATCTCTCGTGAATCTATGTTTTCTATTTTATAATGACTTTACTCAATTATGTATGATCTTATGAATTTCCAAGCTTATGAACCTATGATTCAAGTTAAGACGATTTATTAAAGTATACATGAATTTCATGAATTCCATGATTTTCTATCATGGCTGATATAGTGGCATTATATTTATGGCTAGTTCATGTATGAGAAGAATGATTATGATTTTCATGTTTCTAAATAACCGATGCAAAACCAAGTTCGTTTCATGATTATGTCTATGAATAATATGCATGTTTTGGGAGTAGTATCTAGCACAGAGTAAGCCGGGGTTCAACGCACCCAGATCTCAGAACTATGTGCCACCATAGGATAAGGGGTCCTCTCCAGTGGAGAGTGTCTCCCTTTCCCCTAGCCTAAGAGGTCCTCGCCAGTTGAGAGTATCTCTCTTAACGCCATTGAGCTCAAGGTTACGAGTGATATCACACCTTTATCGTTCTTTGTCCTAGTAAGACTAAGGACCGCTCTTCCCACTTGAGTGAGATAGTTGAGGCATCATGTGCTCATTTATGATGGTTTCATTTATGATTAAGCCTCCCACTATTCCTCATATTTTAAGTATTCATGTACAAGATTTATGATATCATGTTTTATGGTGTAATTGACCCAATTATCAAATTATGAGATTTTACTTGTATTTTCACACCTTATAAATCATATGATTTTACTTTTACAACCTTGGGCCATTATTCTTCAGCTTATGATGAATAACTCATGTTCATGGCTATCTCACGATAATGATTTTAGCATGTTGTCCTTACTCTCATGTCGAAGCTTACTTTATACTCAAGATTTTATACCATCATTTTATGAGCATGTTTTACTTGCCTTACATACTCAGTACATTCAAAGTATTGACAACATACTCTATGATATATTTTCTCATGATATAGGTTCGGGTGATTAGACTCAACCCCAACATTAGCTTCGCTCCTGCTTTGGACCAATCCAGCTCAAATTTTGGCGAATCCTAATGATTCGAGGATATCAGTTTTGTCATATTCTTATTTGTATATGTCTTTTAGTTTTAGATTTTGGTTGATCTAGTTGAGGGTGTTGTCTGATCAACACTCTATATTGTTATCAGTTTTGTTGTTAGTCTCAAAATCCTTCTATAACCCTTCTCAGTCTTTACTCTTGTCGGTGATTCAATTATAGCTCAATGGGTATATAAAAATTTTCTTGTTATAATTCTTCAGAAAATCACCTCAGCCGACATAGCAGTGTTTGATATGATAGATTTTTTATATTATCTTTGGCATGGATTGGTTGAACATTTTCTATGATTCAGTTAATTGTAGAACTCAGTCGGTAGAGTTTCAATTTCCGGGTAAGCCAATCCTAGAGTGAAAGAGTAGTTCAACAGTGCCTATAGGTTGCTTTGTCTTCTACCTTAAGGCTAAGAATTTGATCTCTAAGGGTTGTGTCTATCGTCTAGTTCAAGTTAAGGATTCTAAGTTCGAAACCTTTCTGTCAGTTTCTATGGTATTTGAGAATCCCAATGTATTCCTAGATAATCTACCAAAAGTCCCTCTCAATTAGGAAATTGACTTTTGTATTGACCTTCTACCTGATACGCAGTCTATATCCATTACTCCTTACAAAATGGCTCCAGCAGAGCTTGAGAGGTTGAAGGATCAATTGAAGGATTTCTTATATAAGGGTTTTATCAGGCCTAGTAAGTCCCCATAGGGTGCTCCAGTTCTCTTTTTTCGGAAGAAGGATGGTTCTCTCAAAATGTGCATTGACTATCGCCAGTTGAATAATTTCACCATCAAGAATAAGTACCCCTTCCCTAGGAGTGATGACTTATTTGATCAGTTTTAGGGTGTTATGTGCTTTTCAAAGATAGACCTAAGATCTGGATATCAACAGCTCAGAGTTAGGGACAGTGACATTTCGAAGACAACCTTCAAGACTCAGTATGGTCACTATGAGTTTGTTGTTATGTTTTTTTACTCTTAAGGATCGCTAGCTATTTTCTAAGTCTAGCAAGTGTGAGTTTTGGCTAAGCTCAGTTGTATTTTTGGGCCATGTGGTGTCTAGTGAAAGTGTGTAGGTAGATCCTAAAAAAATTGAGGCGATGAAGAACTGGACTAGACCTGTTAGCCCTACTGACATTAGGATTATTTTGGGCTTATCTAGCTACTATAAGATGTTTATACAGGAATTTTCATCCATTGCAACACTGTTGACTAAATTGACCTAGAAGAAGGTCAAATTTTAGTGGTTCGATGCTTGTGAGAGGAGTTTTGAGGAGTTACAGACTCGACTCACTTCAGCTCCAGTTTTGACCCTATCAGAAGGCATTGATGGTTTTGTTATATATTATGATGTTGTGATGATTTGCCTTGAATGTGTGTTGATGCGGCATGGGAAGGTCATTGCGTATGTTTATAGGCAGTTTTAGTCTCATGAGAATAATTACCTGACGCATGACCTTGAGCTAGAAATGATGGTGTTTTCATTGAAGATTAGGAGGCACTACTTTTATGGGGTGCATGTTGATATGTTGACGGACCATAAACACCTTTAGTGTGTGTTAACTCAAAAAGATCTGAATTTGCAATAAAGGAGATGGCTCGAGCTTTTTAAGGATTATGACATTAGTGTTCTTTATCATCCGGGCAAGGCCGATGTAGTGGAGGATGCTCTTAGTAGACTATCCATGGATAGTGTGTCTCATGTTGACGATGAGAGGAAAGAATTAGTGAAGGATATTTATCGGCTTGCACACTTAGGGGTTCTCCTTAACGATTCAGCAAATAGTGGAGCTATCGTGCAAAATATTGTGGAGTCTTCTTTGGTGTCAGAGGTTAAGGCAAGACAAGAAAAGGATCCTATTTTAGTGAATTTGAAGGAAGCTATACATGATCATAAAATGGAGGTTTTCTCCCAAGGGGAAATGGTGTAATCTGATATCAGGGCTGATTATGCGTTCCGGACATGAGGGACTTGAGAGAATGGATGCTGAGAGAAGCTCATGTTTCTATATATTCAATCCATCTAGGTTCTACCAAGATGTACCGTGATTTAAGGGATTTCTATTGGTGGAGTGGTATGAAGATGGATATAGCAGCATTTGTGGCTAAGTTTCCAAATTTTTACTAGGCGAAGGTTGAGCATTAGAGACCTAGAGGTATATTATAGGATATCAGTATTCCTACTTTAAAGTGGGAAGAGATCAATATTGACTTCATTACAGGATTGTTTCATACACACCAATAGTATGATTAGATATGGGTGATCATGGATCAGATGGCCAAGTCAGAACATTTCATACAAGTTAAGACTACAAATTCAGTCGAGGACTATACTAGACTTTACCTTCGAGTGTTGGTTAGGTTGCATGGAGTTCCATTGTCTATCATCTCAATAGGGGTACTCAGTTAACCTCTTAGTTTTGGATATCATCTTAAAAAGGCCTAAGTGCTCAGGTGAAGCATAGCACATCTTTTCATCCACAAACAGATGGTCAAGCCGAGTGGATCAATCAAATCATAAGGACATGTTGAGAGCTTGATGATAAATATCGAAGGTAGTTGGGATAATCACTTTCCTCACGTCTAGTTTCTTTACAATAAATTTTGCCATTCAAGTATTCAGATGGTTCCATTTGAGGCTCTTTATGGGCGAAGATGTAGATCACTTTGGATAGTTTGAGGTAGGTGAGGCTACATTGATAGGGCTAGATTCAGCTCATAAGGCTATGGAGAAAATTTTTCATATTAGAGAAATGCTGAAAATAGCTCAGAGTTGATAGAAATCATATGTGGATGATAGGAGGAGAGAGCTTGATTTTAAGGTCGAAGATAGGGTGTTTTTGTAAGGTCGAAGATAGGGAAGTGAAGGTATTCTTAGGAATGGAGTTATAAGGTTTAGTAAGAAAGAGAAGAAGTGCCCGATATGATGGTTCTTATAGGATTTAGGGAAGAAGAAAGTGACTTATGAGTTGTAGCTACTAGCAGAGTTAGCTTCGATGCACCTGTTTTTCATGTGTCCTTTTTGGAAGAAGTGCATTGGGATCCAGCACTAGCTGTTTCGGTATAGAGCATTGGTGTGAAGGATAGCCTTACTAATGAGGAGTGATGTTAGGAATATTCTTATGCCCATTTGCCATGTTTTTACCCATATTTTATCTTGTTTTGAGATCATAATCCTTATGGAATGCATGAATTCATGTTTATGTGTGTTTTGTGAGCTAAAAAGTGCTTTTAGATATTTTGAGTAGGAAACCAAGGAAAAAAGGACTCAAAATAGATCCAAGGTTTGAAGGAAGAAGAGTTAGCAAAGTTTGGCCCGAAATATAACTTGTGTGGCATGCAAGACCCCCAACTTTAGAGAAAATTATGCTCAAGTTGGTGCGTTGGGTGGCAGTGCTCGCCACAGGTCCTCAACTTCAGATGAATTTTTACTAACACTTTGGCGATATGAACTGAGGGCACGCGTAACCAATCCAAACTTAGAAAAATTTTCCAACACATTGGTGCATTGATGGAGGGAGTTCTAGGCTCAATACTTCCGAAAATTTGACTAACACCTTCAAACATTAGCTGGTGTGGTGCGCCGGAAGGGAAAACTTCAAATGAATTTCAAGAAAATTTCGGTGCAAAGTGGATGGTGCGCATGCTAGGTGCATTCCGACGATTTTCAAGTTTAAAAAGCCGCGACTTCTCAATGGAAAAAGAGTCATTGGATCCCATTCTTATAAATATAACATTTAGGGCACTTTGTTAGAAATTATTCATCGTATTGATCACTTTGTAGGCAGTTCTTAGAGGAAGATAGAAGTTCATTCTTCTAGGGTTTCTTCTTTAACTTATGTTTGTTATTTGAATGATGAATTCTTTAGTTTTCCACTTGAACATTAGTGCCTAAACTCTTGTTCTAAGGTTTTCATCATAGTATATGGTTGAAGTTTGAAAGTTTGTTTATGCTAGTTCTTAATTCGTCATTAAAGGTTGTTTATACTTGCTTATTTTCGTTGCTTATTAATTAGATTAATCACCTCACAAATATAATCTGTTGGATTTTAGTTGAACTTGGGAGACAAAACCAAAAGGGTTAAAAGTAAGTGTAAAACAAGTTTCAATGACTCTTGTCCAATGGGTTAAAGATAGATTTCATTGTCGAGGATAGGAATATACCCTTCAACCCTGCTCCGCTGGAATCCAAATAGACAAAATCATTGTTCATGCTTCTCCTGCCACCATAGGGATATGTGTGTTGGAGCTCATGGAATAGTTCTTGGATATTCGGGAGAACTGCAAGAAATGGGATAGTAACTTGCAACTAGAAATCCTAGGAAGAATTAGTCTAGTGTATTCATGTCTTAAAACTCAACCTAAAGCTAAAGTGTCAATACCTTAGATTCTATCATGATTTGAATTATAACATTTGTGAGAAAGCATTCTTCATTAGTTAATTTACTTTTCAAGCTTAGTAACATAAATTTCGAAACCATTTCTATTCTATATGTGTTTATTCTAATAGTGAAATAAAATGTTAACCTTGAGCAATTGATCTGATAAGTCTTTGAGGGATTAATAACGGACTTCACCGTCCTACATTACTTGAAGACCACGTGCATTTGAGTGTGCATAAGCGACACCAAGGAGGTTCTAGTTAAGATCCCTGATCTTCATCGGAAGTTGTGGAACAAGGAGATAGCTTTAGTGGAGATTTTGTGGAGAAATAATCTTGTTCAAGGAGCTATTTTTGAAGCCAAAGAAGATATGACGGGCTAGATACCAACAACTTTTTTTCGACCAAATTTTTGGTTCCAGCATGAGGTACCAGTTTCCTCCTTAGTACTTATTCAGTTTCATGTCAAATTCATGTCTCTCAGTTCTTTCATGTCTTAGCATGCGTGTATGTTTCATGAATTCAATTCGGACATGTATCTCGCCCGAGTCACTCAATTCACGGGCTCTCCACTTATACCTTCAGTTTGGGATTGTTGTTCCTTCTCTATCCTTTCATCTTAGTTAGTCTATATTCGAGGACAAATATTCACAAGGGGGAGATAATGTAATTGATGAGTTGGTAATTTACCAACCTGTTAGGCTTTTAAGCATGTTTTTCTTTGTTTCCACATCAATTAGAAGGTTTTATGCCTTTCTCTTGATTTTATAGGTATTGAACTTAGACAAGAAAAGAAGAGAAATTAAAAAAAACACTACTGAGGCGAGAACATATTCCACAAAAGGGCACCCAAAAATGCAGATGCAAACGCAGGACATACTAGGAAGATGGTGAAGTGAACCTATGAAGTGCAAAAGGTAATTTACAAAATGCAAGGTGGTGCAAAGGCAGGACACACTCGGAATAAAGTTGTCCTGGGACTCACGAAGCAGTTTGGCTCGTGTATGGGCAGTTGTGAAACACAGGTGCCTTCCAAGTGAAAAAAATGCTGAAAAGGGTAAAATCTTCCAAACCTAAGGCACAAGTACACCAAGAAGAAGCTTCCAAGGGCAAATTTGAAAAACTAAGCCCAAGGGAATGTGCAGAATTTACCCCAATTGTACACACCCATGTAATAACACATTAGAGCTTAGCATTGAATTATAGAGAGAAGTAGGAAGAGAAAGTGTAGAGTACATTTTTCTTCTTCTTCACTACTATTTTGAGCTAAGTACACCATTGTTGCAAGTCTAAAAGCATGAATATACTATTCATGATGATGAACATTGATGATTTATCTATGAGTATCATTGATTTATCTTCATTTATGAGTAGCTAATTTAATTGCTGGGGGTGTGTGCTTGATGTGTGTTTAGATTTAATTGGGTATTGTTAAATTGCTTTTAACTTTAATAAAATGCATGGATCTATAGTGGTTTTTGTTGTTTAGTAATTAGCGATTGCAATTAGTTGTTTAGTAATTCAACTTTGCTTGCATCTTGTGTTTTTTTACATTGTGGTTGTGTTTTTTCTATTTGTTTAGTCATGTGAAAATGACCCACGCTAGCAGTGCAAGTAGCTCAGATGGTTTAAAGGAGAGAGAGGACGATCCCATGATTAATGACGTAGCTGGTGCCATTCGCCTACCACCTATTATGTGAATATGACATTTCACGTCATAAGCACCATGATACATTTTTTGCAAAATGAATGGGCTGTTGGGGGGCACTAGTTAGATGCTAATAGGCAATATCAAGAACTTTATTGAAATATGCCAACCATTCAACATTACCAACATCACGTGAATCCATCTATTTGAGATTATTCTCGTTTTGATGGGAGAGGCCATTTGCTGGGACGAGTTGCCTCCAATCTAATACATCATTTTATGAGTTAAGTGAAGCATTCCTTGACAGATTCTTTCCAATCTCCCCGTATGCTACAATTAGATTACAAACTTTAGGCAACTTCCGGGAGAGCCGATTCATGAAGTGTGGCTCCATTTAAAAAAGAAGGTCGCCATTTTCCCAACCATGGTCTTCCTATTGTGGTGTTTCTCCACAGTTTCTAAAGTTTTATTGACTCTATCAATAAATCAGTGGCCAACAATCTTGTAGGGGGTTCAATCATGGACCAAATATTTGGCATGGCTGATGCACTTCTTGATAGGATGACCAAAACGAATAGACTTGGCACACGAGGGAAACGGAGGTGTCCGCAAGTGGTGCATCTTCTAGACATCTAGTAGCTGAGTTGAGGAGGCTAGATAAAGAGAGAGATGAAACTTTAGCTAAAATGATGACCCAGGTGGAGTTGATGGCTGGGAACACATATTGGGATCCGAACAAAATGCAACAATGTTGTTGGGACCCAAGGTCATAATCCATATGAGGAAGATGTATCATAACCTAGATATTGTGAGGAGTTCTAATACATGACGAGCCATAAGGATTGGTTCTTATAAAGGATATCAAGGGCAAATCAAGGCTCTTCACATCCTCATGATGGTAATCAAGGTTGGAGAGATCGAGACAACTATGCTGGGTGATGAGATAACATATGGAGGAATCGAGAGCCCCAAAGAGGTGGGGATTGATACCATAGAAGTGCAAATCCATATATTCCCCCTCCTAAAGTTAATGTGGCAACGATGCATCTGGGTGTAAGTGGTGTGGGTAGTTCCAAGATTGAGGAGATGCTTTCGAGAGTATTGATGAAAGTGGAATCCATCGATTGTGGTGTTAAAGAATTAAAAGGAAGGTGCCTTTTCCAAATGGTGAGCTCTCATTCACCTCTTAATCAAGAATTTGAAGCCCAAATGAATCACCTTTCTACCAAAATGAACATGAGAATGAAAGGAACCCTTCCTAGATACACGATGACCAACCCAAAGAAAGATAATCATCAGATGGATAATGTAGTGAGTGAGTGGAAAAGTTATACTAATGTGGGTAATAAGCCCAATATGTTTTTGGATTCCAAAACAAGTGAATATGAAGCAAATGAGAAGGTGCCAAGAGCACATGTTTTTGTTGATAATGAAGTAATGTTAGACGAGGAAGGAGTTAATGCTCCTCCCAACCGGAGAATGCCGATGAAGAGGGAGAGGAGGCCTAATGCTAAAAAGCCAAGTACCTAGAGTCCCATCTCCTTACCCTCAGTAGTTAGCAAAGAAGAAAGAGGATAATCAATTTAGAAAGTTCATTGACATGTCTAGCAAGTTGTCCGTCAACATCCCGCCTGTTGATGCCTTGCTCCAAATGCCTGTATATGCATAGTTCATGAAGGAGCTTCTGAAAAAGAAAAGAGTAGTTGATGTAGGAATGGTGGAGGTGTCACATCATTGTGGTGTTGTGATGGCAAGTAACCTTACTCCGAAAAGGAAAGACCCTGGAGCATTCACTATTCCATGCACAGTTGGAGTTTATGTTCAACTAAGCTCTCTGCCATCCGGGGCTTAGAAAACTTGATGTCTCCTCATGATCCTCAAGAAGTTAGTTTCGGAAGTCCCAAGACTACAACAATGAGGTTGCTAATTCCGATCATTCTATTAAACACCTAGTGAATTCTTGTAGATATTTATGTCAAGGTTGACAAAATAATCCTTCCAGCTGACTTTTTCTTGTTCGACTACAATGTTGATCTGAGGTGCCCATTATCTTGGGGTGACAACTCTTGCCATAGGTCGAGCTTTAGTTTATGTGGATCTTAGAGAGCTAATGTCGCTGGGTGGTGATGAAATAACTTTTAATGTATGTCAAACAATGGAATCACATATATGAATACAAGATGAATGAAAAGATGAGCAAGGAGTTGATCATGAGGGGAGGAGGACAAATCTTCGATGAATGCTGAAGTTGTGAGGAGAAACCGCCGTAATCCGATGTTAAATTAAGCACTTTGGGAGGCAACCCAATTGTTCCTTGATTTAATTTTACTTCACATTTTAGTGTCTTTGTTGTGTAGGTTGGATTGGATTGAAAAAATGTGGAAAAAAATAGGGGATGCGCACTTGTGTGCAACCTGCGAAATGTAGGTACCAATCTTCGTAGTGGTGTCAGGTGCAGGTGTGGTCCATAATTCCTAGCAAGTGATAAGGACATGCCTCACATGCGAACCAGGAACAATCCACGAGCCACAGGTGTTGTGCAGTTCCATTACAAAGTGCACCTAGGGGAAAATCGTGAAATAGCTTAAAATTGCATCTCACCTACAAAACATAGGTAAAGATTAGGAGAAATGTACGTGTGGAACAAAAATCAAAACACAGAACTAGCTAAATGAGGACCATACGCATGAACTATGGTTCTCAATTTCAAATATACGGCTGTAGGTTCAGCTTGCAACCGTAGGTATGATTTAGTTGCTAAATTTTGATCGACTTCCAGTCCAACTCCATGTCTTTTAAACTTCTCCCCACTTCCCAAAACCCCAATTTTCTGCACCACTTTCCTATTTCCTTAACAATTCAACCACCACTTCAACTCGTCATACTCCACAATTAGATCCAACTTCAATTCCACCAATCACTACACCTTCCCCCTTCTATAAATTCCAACCTTCTTCACCACTTTCAACCATCACTCACCATTTCACTTGCCAAACAAAAGAAGCAAAGATCTTCGGTCAGCTAACTTGAAGAAAAATTTACAAGTTTCAAGTTCATTCTTCCTCTCACCTTCTTTTGGTATGTCTCTGATTTTTATCTTAGTTTTTGCCCTGAGTGAAACGGGTAGCACAACAAGCAATGATAGATTTTGTTCATTTTTCTTGGCCCATGTTTTTCCCTATTTCCCATTGAGTGTTCTTTATGTTTGTGGTAAGATCACTTCTTGTGGGTATTTGTGGGATTTGGAAATTGCAAACTATGTGGGTAGAATTTTTTTCATGTTTTGCAGATCCATTTGGTATGCTGCCTTGTTATAATTTATTAAATAAATTGAAATCCATTTTAGAACATTTTCCTGATGATGATAGGTTGATATTTTCTTAAGGAAAAAATCATCATTTCTTCTTGTGTGCTTGATATGGTAGATAAAAATGTGATAATATAGGGGAGACTTTCGAAATGTTAAAATTTATTTATATTGTGACTTTGGATTGGTCACTTGACGTTTCCCAATGATAGATGGGGTAATGTCCTTCCTAAGGAATGTTTTTGAGGGGTCATAATAGTCTTTTTGTTGATTGATATTGTGGAAGATCATTAAAAGAAGTTCGAGTAAATTGTTAGGCTGATGTTCTCATACTTGTTGAAAAATGCAAATAAAAGCATAAAATTAAAAGTCAAGGAACTATTGAGCAACTACGAATTGTAGATTCACTCGTGAAATGCAAAAAGTTCTTAATGCAGGTGGCGAAGTTGAGCTCGTGTTCACATCAAGCAATGCCTGCATTTCACCTGTGGCTCATGGATCACCATGCAAAATGTAGGTGAAACACAAATTTTGAGACATTGCTGCAGTATTTACCCGAACCTATGCCTCACCCGCGAGCCATGGGTCTTAACCTACGAAACACACGTGTGTGAAGCAAAGGTTCTTCCAGTGGTTTGAAATTACCGTTTCAATTTTTTGATATCCACCCTTGTGTTCCTTTCAGTAGCGTAGCATAGTTTTTTGTCTTTTAACTTGCATAATGTAAAATACAAAAAGATTTGGTTTGGTTGTGTACTCACATGATCTTGTAGAGCATGACTTCATCTAGAAACAAGAAACGGAAAGGCCTCTACCTCCTTCAAAAGAAAAGGAAAGGAAATGAAAGGCGCTCAAGACTCTACTAACAGCAGAGATGCCATCCGATTTTGTATGGACAACATAGAGGCATATTATATCACTTATCAGGACCAGACAATGACAGCAGAGAAGCGATTCAATCTAGAGGATCTAGGGCACGACTTTGCCAACATCAACAAGTAGTTTTTCAAGCGTAGTGGCACCACTTGGACGCTCTACCTAGTTACTACCCCAACCTGGTGGTAGAGTTCTATGCCTCTTACAAAAAAAGGAAAGGCTCAATGAAATACAATCAGGAAAGTGCATGAGTTACCAAATCTTCCATCGGTCAGAGCTGGGAATGAGGTGGACATCACCGATGCAATCAACTCTATTTATTGGGGTGAATTGAGCCAGGCACTGAGTTCACACAGAAGATAGCAACGAAAGTTTATCAGCATCCATGGGTGGCTCAGACTACCATAGATGGGCAATCTTTTTGGGCCACCATGGGAGGAGATATTCCAAGACAAGACCTCCAATCCGAAGCCAAATTATGGTTAAGTCAGGAGAGAATGTCTCATGCCCTCCAAGAATAACTAGAGGGTAGATATTGAGACTTCCATTCTAATAGCATATATCACGACTGGGGTACATTTCGACTTTGGCTTGTGATATACAATTTCCACCAATAGAGCGCCGTGAAGAAAGGTCTCTCTATGCCCTTCCCCCGTCCTAATTAGCCAGTTATGTGCTAGAAAGCAGGGTTTTGTATTTTCTGATGAAAGGACTAGCTCTTCTTATGGGGTGATTAATTTTGAGAAAAGAGAGATGTGGATGCCCCCAAAAGTACATGGTTACCAAAATCATGGATGCCCCGTAATATCACAGCATGATGTTGATGAGGATACCCTAAGCTTAATGTTCCTACTCCTGAAATATAAGGACATACTTCGGAAAAATTTCCATAATAGGGGTCTGCACTAAACCACCACCTTCAACCTCTAGGCCAAGTGCGCTTCAAAAGCCGGGCCGATATGACCCACTCACATGAATAGCCACTGAAGAAATTGGCTATGAGTCTCCACAACCTTTATCTAAAAGTTTGTGAAGTATGCCATGAATGAGGTTTTTTGGCATTAAATAATCTGGTGCTCCCTGCTGATATGGCTGGGGGTCTCCTCCGTGGGTTGATATGAGAGAATTGAAGAATAGGGTAGGCATAGCCGTGATCCACGTGAGCTTCTTAGATAACGCGATGGCTATCTCACACAAAGCCCAATGGCCAATTGATGACTTACTTGCGAGCCTAGAGGAGCATGATAGGTTCGAGCATTGGGAGGATGGTGGTGACGATGAAGGCAAAAGTGGGATGATGATGGAGAGAAGTAGCTGGTTTTGGGAGTTCTTACCCCTTCTTGTTTTTCATTTTTACATTGGGACAATGTAATCTTTTAGTGTGATGGGGAATGCTCTCTTTTGTTGGTGCTTATTTTTTATTACCATTTTAGTATTGAATTTATTGCCCTTCTCGTGCTGATTTGCTTGTGATGTTTTAAGTTGTTAGTTCGGTTGCTAGTTGAATGAATGCCCTTGTTGGGAATATTTGAACAATGAAAATTATTAAGTTGTTTTTCTTGCTTTGATAATGTGAAGTGCCATTAAAAGGTTGATCTTACATTCCAATAATTTTGACTCGTTTCTTGCATCGCCTTTGTAGATAGTATATAGTAATAAACTCCAAGGGTTTTCTTTATACCACGGTTATTTCCTAAGGAGCAAATTTTTATTTTTCTTTTTCTTTTTGTGTGGAAAACCGAGTGACATTTCCCTATGATAAATTCATAGGTGAACTTCTAAGGAAAATGTCATGTCTTTAAGTCATTGTGGCACTTACTTTGATTGGTACCACCAAAAAATTTTAAAGGCATAGCAATGAGTTTTAGTTGGAAATAGGTTTCAAATTGAAAAGAGCACTCTTGTCACGAGTTGTACATTCTTTTTTTTTGTCTTTTTGCAAAATGAGTGTGTAGAACTTGAATAGTCATCTAAAATCATGCTTGTCAATTGAGATGAACTCCTTGAGGTGATGTCTTGTGTGGTGAGAATTTTTGTGCTTAATTCTTGTGTGTGCACATTATCTAGAACTTTCCCCAAATGTGATTCAAGGTGAAATAATAGATATAGTTGCACTTGAAAAATGACCTTAGGCCCTTTTTGGATAGTCACTTCATCAAAAAATGACCTCCTCTAATATCAACCCTTGTTAGCCAATGTTTGAGCCTTAAGCCCTTTCTCTTCAAAACCACATTACAAATCTTATACCCTTTCTAATCCTCTTCTTTGGCACTCGTCATCCCTAATTCCTAGTGATGAAAGAAAAATGGGACTTGAATCCAAGAATTGGGGAAGGATCATAAAATGAAATTAAATAAAGGCAAAATCCTAGGTTTGGGTGCATGGAAAAAGGGGTGAGCTGTAATGTGAGGTAGCACCAAAGTATTTGATGAAAAGGATGAAATGGTTTATTAAAAAACTCTAATAAAAAGAAAGTTGAATGGTTCTATCTATTGTTTAGATGAGGCTTAATGTATATTCCAAGGTGTTGGCAAGTGGTGGTTATTAATGAATAATGAATGGTGAATAAGGAAAGATATGGAGTAGACTCGCTAGTAGAAAGATGTTTGAATGTTTTCATAAAAGGCATTAGAAAGGTTCCACTACTAGAGCTAAAAATTTTCCCTATCCTTGCCCCTAGCCTTCATTATGACCCGCAAGTCCTTAGTGATTCCAAGTGTAGCAACTCTACATTAGAGGTGAGTTAACATGAAGAGCAAGCCTATGGGTCAATGTGTATGCACTTTAATATATTTCAGAGAATGAGTGTCTATGCATTATTCTATAATCCCTATATCTGAATTGCTTGAATATGAGTGAGATTCTTCTTTGGTGTGAGTGGCATCACTTCCTTTGGGTGCATTCTAAATTGTGTTGTCAATTGAGAGGTTTGAATGAGACATGTTGTGCAGTGAAATTTAAGGCAAACCTTGAATATTAATTGTGAATTACTTAATATGCTTATTTAGCTTTTTTTTTATTAAAATATGCACCTTCCTTATGTTTGTGATTACCAATTGAAGTTTGTCCAACATGTTTTCGAAAGTCTTTTATTTTTCTTGGAGTCAAGGTGAGATTTCGGTTTGTCTTAAATTAGTAGTCCCTTAAGCAGCTCTTGTGATATGGATGCTTAATTCACTTTTAGTTGTGAGAGAATGCCTCGCTTGAGGACAAGAAATTGTTCAAATTTGGGTGTTTGATGAGTTTATAATTCTACCAATTCATTAGGATTTAAGAAGAGTTTGCTTTGTTTCCACATCAATTAGAATGTTTTATGCCTTTTCTCTTGATTTTGCAGGTATTGAACATAGACAAATATAGAGGAATTGAAGAAAAACACTCTTCTGGAGGTGAGGAACATGCATTCTGTAGAAGGGCACTTGCGCAAAACGCGTAACACGCTGGGAAGATGGTGAAATGCTACGAAGCGGCAAATGCACGACACCGGAACAGCTGCCCTGACCGTGTGAAGAAATTTCGCCACCGATGGGCACCTGCGAAACGCAGGTCCTCACAAGTGACCAAACACCAAAAAGGGTAAAATCTTCCGGCTAAGGCACAAGTACACCAGAGAAGCCTAAGGGAAAATTTGAAAGTCAACCCAAGGGAATGTGCCAATTTCGTCCTAATTGTACACACTCCATGTCATGACATATCAAAGCTTTGCATTGAATTGTAGAAAGAATTAGTGAGAAAAAGGAGCAGGGTACATTATTCTTCTTCTTCTTCACTATTATTTTGAGCTAAATACAATCATCGTTGCAGGTTTAAAACCTTGAATTTAGTACTCATGATGATGACTATCGATGATTTATCTATGAGTATCATTGATTTATCTTCATTTATGAGTAACTAATTTGGTTAGCTAGAGGTGTGTGCTTGATGGGTATTTAATTTAATTGGGCATTGATCAGTTGTTCTTAAATTTAATCTAAGTGCATGGATCTACTGTTTCCTCTAAATTTTAATGGAAATTAGTGCTTGAAAACACTAGTTTTTCTTACTTATCTTGTTTGAGCTTGAGAAAGAACATCGAGACATGGGTGAGAAAACAAGAGGGACTTGGAGTATGGATATGCAGTGGTTGAGCTAGAGATAGTCAAACCCACATCCTCACTTCATTAAAGGGTTGGTGATAGAGATATCTTGATTCTTCCTCAAGCATGGTGTAGCTGGTTTTTTATTGGACCCTGGAGCTTGAAAAACCCAAGGCAAAGTTCCTTATCGTTGAAAAACAAGAGGATGAGTTTTGTCCATGCTATCCATTCTAGAAATTGGAGTGTTAAGGAAATTTAATTGATCCTAGTTTAATTAACGCTTCATCTATTGCATATCCCTAGCCTTTTTCTATTGCTTGCAAGAAATCCTTGTTCAATTTAACTTTATAAATTTAGATGCATATTGTTTTCCCTTTTTCCCAAATATTTATTTTATTTATGTTGACAATAATGCATTAAATACTCACAAGGGATTGTTTGAAAGAGATAATCATGCCGGACTCCCAAAAGAAGTCTTCATGCACACAACTGACCCATAGGCTGTCTTTCATGTAATGCCCACTAATGGTAGAGCGGATGCATTTAGAATCATTTAGGGCTTGTGGGGTTATGATGTAGGCTTGCTAAAGGTAGGATGAAAATCTAGTTGTAGTGACTAGATCCTCCCTAAAGCCTTTATGTGAACATACCTCCCATCAACTCCTTCCAATCACTTTACTTGGATTTCTCTTCTTCATCATTTCTACCCTCATTTCTTAATGATCCTCCTTATAGTTTTGGCTATCACAATTAGCCTTATCTCCAGCATAGGAAGCACCAGCTCACATGAATTATTTTGCTCTTCTAGATTTATCATTTTATGCATTTTGAAATGATGTAGGGCTATTTTTAACTAAAATTCTCATGTTCCTCTTGCACACCCCCAAACTTGGGTTCGTCTCATTTATCATTTTTTATCACTCCCTTTTTCTTAGGCTTGAAGCCTCATTTTATCACTATCTTATCACTAGCACTTAGGTAGGATAAAAGTAAAAGAGAGGTAGTGTGTCACGAACAAAACATACGCCGGATCAGACACCTGGACAAGGAGACCCACGAGACCAAGTCGACCCATGGCATGAGCATACATCTAATTCAGTCACATGAGCGGAAGACTTAACATAAAAAACATAATCATGACATAGCATAAGGGAAAAACAATACTAAACTTATATAATACTAGCGAAAACAACTTATAGTCCGATAAGCCTATAAACATGAGAGGCGGATTCATGGGACAACTTCAACTAATCCAAATATCCGTAAACCTAAAGAAATGCATAGAATGTGAACACATAGCCCTCGTAACATGAGGACTCACCATGTGCTGGAGAGAAAGGCTGAAACTAGCTACTGTGACATTGAGTCTGAGAACCGGACCTCAGTAATGAAACGATATAGCATAAAGTATACGGTCAGTTCGTGGAATGTACTGAGTTTGCAAGGTAAGTAAAACGCACATTTAAAACATATATGAAATTCATAAATGATCATAAGACTAGGACGTCATGCTCGTACCGTAAATCATAATATCATATCATATGGCTCATGGTTTTCAAAACATTCATAACATAACTTAATCAAAATCATAATAGAAGAGGTTTACTTAACATGACTTGAGCCAACATACATAATCATAACATACATAAATCATGAAGAACAAAGGAGATTCTATAAATGTCATTCCCCACATGATCACACATTAAGCCCGACTTGTAACCCTAGTTGGAGGGTGTTCGTACCTTGCCAAGGGTAGGAACCATGAAGGGGGTGATCACACATGAAAAGGGCCATTTGGGCCAAAAACGGACAAACATGAAAGGGTCCCAACCCGCCATAGTGGCACGTAGTTCATGAGATCGGGGGTTGGAGGCATCACTCGTTGTCTGATACTACCTCCCAAAACATATATAGTGCTCATAATAATACATACATGAGATTATGGGCTAGTTTAGATCATGATAATCGTAAACATGCTTGAATATACGAGAACTAGCCATGACTTGAGGCCCGTGAGTCGGCCAAAAACATAATTCATGATTGATAAAATTCATACATACTTGTAGATCATGCACGCTTCGAAATTCAAAAGTTCGTAGTACATAACATAATAAATTCATAAATAAGTTCATAATTCATGTTGGGCTTATATAAAGCACCAATGGATCAATGGATCATAAATCAATTCATCATGAGACATGCGTAACTGTCTTAATTATTTAGAAATTAAAATCAACAATATTATAATCGATTTAAATCCCAAAATATGATCAAAATCAGTAGATTATGATAAGATTTCAAAATCACAAGACCTATTATTAAATTATTAAAAATCAATTTCAAAACCCAATGAGTTTTTGATAATTTATAATTAAAATCATAGACTAGGAGCATTAGTGTGGAAGGAACCACCCATTGATCACCTTATATACCCGGAAACACTCGACTTAATCTCCTTTGAAAGCCCAAGATGGAAATTAGTGAAATTGGGGAAGAACACCTTGAATCACCTTCTAGACTCCTCTTTGTACCCTTGCATGCATGAATGAGGCTTAACATGGACTAATCCCCCTTAAAAGACCCCCATTTAGAGTTAAAACGATGTAGTTTAGGCTTTAAGGAACTTAGGAATTATGAAAACAATTTCTTGATTAAAACACAGAAAACACTCGCCAAAGGTCTCTAAGGGATCTCACGAGTCATTTCCTAGGGCACGACTCGCGGCTAGGACACGGAAGTCCACTATCCAAAAACACCTCAAGCTGACCCTATGAGGGACCTCTACGAATCGGTGGCTGAACACGACTTGTTGTCACTCACCCGTGACCCCCACGCCCCAAAATGTTGACCAACCCTCCAATGTAGACTCTGTCTAGTATCTCACGAGTCGTGAGGTCTTTACCACGACTTATGGCCAGGCCCGTGGCCTCAACTTGAGCTTGCTCCCGCCTGGGGACCACGATTCACATCACGACTCGTGGTCGCGCTCCTCACGACCCACCTCCCGAGACGTCTAACCTCGATGTGAATTTCAATTTTTTTCTCCATTTTGACCCTGTTTGATACTTGGGTTCCCGGGTATAACAATATCTCCCTAGGAACATTCATCCTCGAATGGTAGAATCATGTATTATTTCTATAGGCTTGCAAATTGTTCCTCTTCCCTCGTGGTTAACTATTATTGGCCATGTGGGGCCCATATGTTTTAGTTTATGCGTTGGCCGCGGGGCCTGCTTAGTGGATAGATTAGCGCCTTGTCGGCCATAGTTTATCTTAGCACTGATTTCATTTACAGTCAGGTAGATGTCATGGTAGTCTTGTCGTCTCGTTATAGGATTCCTTGTTCTTGCCTATTTTTGGTTAGTTGTTTTCCTTTACAGGCGGCTATAAGGCCTTGTCGCCGAGGTTGTATTTACTACCGAGATATAGCCCGTTGTTTTCTTGATTTGGAAAGTTAGCATGCACCAGGAGTACACATGCCTGGGTTAAGTCAGATAAGATCCTAGTAGGGCACCAGGTGCGCATGCCTCCTGCGGGCGTGACATTAAGTCTCCGAGCGTGATCTAATGAAATTCAAGGTCAGACCACTCATAAAATCTTTTATGAATTCAAGATCTTTGATTCAATCAATTTTTATGATTATGAATGCATGTTTTCTACTAAGATCTCTCAGAATCTATGTTTTCGTCTATAATGACTTTACTCAATTATGTATGATCCTATGAATTTCCAAGCTTATGAACCTATGATTCAAGCTAAGACGATTTATTAAAGTATACATGAATTTCATGAATTCCAAGATTTTCTACCGTATGGATGATATAGTGACATTATATTTATGGCTAGTTCATGTATGATAAGAATGATTATGATTTTCATGTTTTCTAAATAACCCATGCAAAACTGTACCGTTTATGATTATGTCTATGAATAATATGCATGTTTTGGGAGTAGTATCTAGCTTCAAGTAGGCCGGGTTCAAGGCACCCAGGTTCCCGTAACAACGTGCCACCATAGGATAAGTGGTCCTCACCAAGAGAGGCTCCCTTTCCCTAGCCTATGTCTCCCGCTGAGTATACCTCTAACGCCACCGAGCTCAAGGTTACGGGTGATATCACCCTTTATCGTTGTTTGTCCTAGTAAGACTCTAATATCGCCCGCCCACTGGAAAGGAGATAGTTGAGGCATCACGTGCTCATTTATGATGGTTTCAATTATGATTAAGCCTCCCACTATTCCTCATATTTTGAGACATTCATGTACAAGATTTATGATATCATGTTTTATGGTGTAAGTGACTCCAATGATCAAATTATGAGCTTTTACTTGTATTTCAAACCTTATAAATCATATGATTTCACTTTTATAACCTTGGGCCATTATGCTTCAGCTTATGATGAATAAATCATGTTCATGGCTATCTCACGATCATGATTTTAGCATGTTGTCCTTACTCTCATGTCGAAGATTACTTTATACTCAAGATTTTATACCATCATTTTGTGAGCATGTTTTACTTGCCTCCATACTCGGGCAGACATTCAAAGTAGTGACCACATACGCTTATATTTTTCATGATATAGGTTCTGGGTGATTAGATCGAGCCCGAACGTTAGCTTAGCTCCTGCTTTGGACCAATCCAGCTCTAATTTTGGTGAATCCTCATGATTCGAGGACATTAGTTTTGTCATATTCTTATTTGTTTATGTCTTTTAGTTTTTAGATTTTGGTTGATCTAGTTGGTGGTGTTGTCCGATCAACACTCTATATTGCTATCGCTTTGTCTGTTAGTCTCAAAATCCTTCCAGAACCCTTCTAAGTCTTTACTCTATCCGGTGATTCAATTATAGCTCAATGGGTATATAAATTTTCTTGTTATACCTCATAAAGTCACCTCACTGACATAGCGCTTTGGATATGATAGATTTTTGATGTTATCTTTGGCATGGATTGGTTGTACATTTTCTATGATTCAGTTAATTGTAGAACTCGATCGGTAGAGTTTCGATTTCTGGGTAAGCCAATCCTAGAGTGAAAGAGTAGTTCAACAGTGCCTATAGGTTTCTTTGTCTTCTACCTTAAGGCTAAGAATTTGATCTCTAAGGGTTGTGTATATCATCTAGTTCAAGTTAAGGATTATAAGTTCGAAACCTTGACTCTTATGTTAGTTTCTATGGTATTTGAGAATCCCAATGTATTCCTAGATAATCTACCAAGACTCCCTCTCGATTAGGAGATTGACTTTTGTATTAACCTTCTCGCCGATACGCTGTCTATATCCATTTATCCTTACAAAATGGCTCCAAGAAAGCTTGAGAGGTTGAAGGATCAATTGAAGGATTTCTTATATAAGGGTTTTATCAGGCCTAGTAAGTCCCCATAGGGTGCTCCAGTTCTCTTTTTTCAGAAGAAGGATGGTTCTCTCAAAATGTGCATTGACTATCGCCGCTGAACAATGTCACTCATCAAGAATAAGTACCCCTTCCTAGGAGTGACTTATTTGACTGGGCTTTAGGGTGTTATTTGCTTTTCAAAGATAGACCTCAGATCTAGATATCAAACAACTCAGAGTTAGGAGAGTGACATTTCTGAAGACAACCTTAGGACTCAGTATGGTCACAATGAGTTTGTTGTTATGTTTTTTACTTCTTAAGAATCGCTTATTTTCTAAGTCTAGAAAGTGTGAGTTTTGGCTAAGCTCGCTTGTATTTTTGGGCCATGTGGTGTCTAGTGAAAGTGGGCAGGTAGATCCTAAAAAATTGGAGGCGGTGAAGAACTGGACTAGACCTGTTAGCCCCACTCACATTAGAGCATTTGGCTTATCTCAAGCTACTATAGGATGTTTATACAGAATTTTCATCCATTGCAACACCTAAGACTAAATTGACCTAGAAGAAGGTCAAATTTTAGTGGTTCGATGCTTGTGAGAGGATTTTTCAGGAGTTACAAACTCGACCTACTTCAGCTATAGTTTTGACCCTATCGGAAGGCACTCCATTGTTTTGTTATATATTACGATGCTGTGATGATTTGCCTTGAATGTGTGTTGACGCAAAGATGGGAAGGTCATTGCTTATGCTTGAGAAAGGCTTTAGACTCATGAGAAGAATTAACGATGCATGACCTTGAGCTAGAAGTGATGGTGTTTTCATTGAAGATTAGGAGGCACTACTTTATGGGGTGCATGTTGATGTGTTCACGGACCATAAACGCCTTTAGTGTGTGTTAACTCAAAAGGATCTTAATTTGCAATAAAGGAGATGGCCGAGCTTCTGCCATATATGACATTAGTGTTCTTTATCATCCGGGCAAGGCCGATATAGTGGAGGATGCTTCCTAGTATACTATCCATGGATAGTAATCTCATGCTGACGATGAGAATGAATTAGTGAAGGATGCTTATCGGCTTGCACACTTAGGGGTTCGCCTAGCGATTCAGCAAATAGTGGAGCTATCGTGCAAAATATTGCGGAGTCTTCTTTGGTGTCAGAGGTTAAGGCAAGGCAAGATAAGGATCCTATTTTAGTGAATTTGAAGGAATATACAGATCATAAATGAGATTTTCTCCCAAGGGGGAGATGGTGTAATTTGATATCGTACGATTATGTGTTCTACATGAGGGACTTGAGAGAATGGATGCTGAGAGAAGCTCATGTTTCTAGATATTCAATCCATCTAGGTTCTACCAAGATGTACCATGATTTAAGGGATTTCTATTGGTGGAGTGGTATGAAGATGGATATAGCAGCATCTGTGGCTAAGTTTCCGAATTGTTACTAGGCGAAGGTTGAGCATTAGAGACTTGGAGGTATATTATAGGATATCAGTATTCCTACTTGAAAGTGGGAAGAGATCAATATGGACTTCATTAGAGGATTGTTTCATACACACCAATAGTATGATTAGATATGGGTGATCATGAATCAGATGGCCAAGTCAGAACATTTCATACTAGTTAAGACTACAAATTCAGCCGATGACTATACTAGACTTTACATTCCTGGGTGTCAAGTTAGTTGCATGAAGTTCCATTGTCTATCATCTCAATAGGGGTACTCAGTTCACCTCTTAGTTTTGGATATCATTTTGAAAAGGCCTATGCTAATAAGCATAGCACATCTTTTCACCCACAAACAGATGGTCAAGCCAAGTGGACCAATCAAATCATAAGGACATGTTGAGAGCTTGAGTGATAAATATCAAAGGTAGTCGATGATCACTTTCTCACGCCGAGTTTCTTTACAATAAATGTTGCCATTCAAGTATTCAGGATGGTTCCATTTGAGGCTCTTTTATGGCAAAGATGTAGATCACTTTGATAGTTCGAGGTAGGTGAGGCTACATTGATAGGGCTAGATTCAGCTCGTAAGGCTATGGAGAAAATTTTTCTTATTAGAGAAATGCTGAAAATAGCTCGTAGTTGATAGAAATCATATGTGGATGATAGAGAGAGAGCTTGATTTTAAGGTCGAAGATAGTGTTTTTGAAGGTGGCTCTTAGGAACGGAGTTATAAGGTTCGGTAAGAAAGAGAAGCTTAGTGCCCAATATATGGTCCTTGAGGATTTTGAGGCGAGTTAGCAAAGTGACTTATGAGTTGTAGCTACTAGCAAAGCTAGCTTACGCACTCCACAGCTTTTCATGTGTCCTTTTTGAAGAAGTGCATTGGGGATCCAGCACTATTGTTTTGGTATAGAGCATTGGTGAAGGATAGCCTTACTTATGAGGAGTGATGTTAGGCATATTCTTATGCCCATTTTCCATATTTTTACCCATATTTTATCTTGTTTTGAGATCATAATCCTTAAATGGAATGCATGACCATGTTTATGTGTGTTTTGTGAGCTAACATGCTTAGATATTTTGAGTAGGGAAACCAGAAAAGGACTAAAATTGATCCAAGGTGTGAAGGAAGCAGAGTTAGCAAAATTGGCCTCGTGAGATAACTAGTGTGGAATGCCGTACTCCCCCCAACATCAGAGATGCTCAAGTTGGTGCATTGGGTGGCATGGCTCGGCCAAAGTCCTCAACTTAAGAAGAATTTTTACTTAACACTTTGGTGATATGAATGGAGTTGTACGCCAGAACCATTCCAGACTTAGAAAAATTTTCCAACACTTTGGGCATTGGATGGAGGAGTGCTAGGCTCAATACTTAAGAAAATTTGACTAACACCTTGGAACATTAGCCGGTGTGGCGCGCGTAGAAATCTTCAAAAAGAATTTCAAGCCAAAATTAGTAGATATGTGGCATGCTAGGTGCATTCCGGGACATATTTTCAAGTTTAAAAGTTGCACTTCTCAAGGGAAAAGATTTCATTGGATCCTATGCTTATAAATATAACATTTATGGCACTTGTTAGAAATCTTTCATTATATTGATCACATTGTAGGTAGTTCTTAGATGAAGATAAAAGTTCATTTTTTAGGTTTCTTCTTTAACTTATCTTTGTTTTTTTAATGATTAATTCTTTAGTTCTCCACTTCAACATTAGTGGCTAAACTCTTGTTCTAAGGTTTTCATCATAGCATATGGTGGTGGTTGAAGTTTAAAAGTTTGTTTATGCTTGCTCTAATTTCTTCATTAAAGGTTGTTTATACTTGCTTATTAATTAGATTAATCACCTCAAGAATATAATCTCTTGATTGGCTTAACTTGGGAGAGGGAAACCAAAAGTTAAAAGTAAGTGTAAAAACAAGTTTTAATGACTCTAGTCCAATGGGTTCAAGATAGATTTTTGTCGAGATAGGAATGTACCCTTCAATCCTGCTCCAGTTGAATCCAAGTAGAAAAACCATTGTCTCATGCTTCTCCTGCCACCATAGGGATATATATGTTGGAGCTCATGGAATAATTCTTGGATATTCGGGAGAATGGCAAGAAAATGGATAGTAACTTGCAACTAGCAACTTAGGAAGAATTAGTCTAGCGTATTCATGTCTTAAAACTCAACCTAAAGCGAAAGTGTTTGGGACACTAGATTCTATCATGATTTGAATTATAACACTGTGAAAAGCATTCTTCATTAGTTAATTTACTTTTCCAGCTTAGTAATATAATTTCTGAACCATTTCCTTTTTCTTATATGCTTATTCGACAGTGAAATAAAATGTTAACCTTGAGCAATTGATCTCATGTCTGGAGAATTGATAATCGTGACATCAATGTTTCTCTACATAACTTGAAGACCGCATTTGCGTGCGCATAAGCGACACCAAGGAGGTTCTAGCATATCCCTTATCTTCATCGAAAGTTGTGGAACAAGGAGATAGCTTAGGAAATCTCTGTTAAAGGAGCTATTTTTGAAGCCAAAGTAGATATGATGGCTAGATACCAGCATCTATTTTCGATCCAGCTTAGTTCCAGCACGAGGTACAAGTTTCCTCCTTAGTGTCACTCTATTCAGTTTACAAGTCACCATTTTCAAATTCTTTTATTGTCTTAGCATGAATGTATGTTTCTATGAATTTAGTTCTCACATATATCTCAATGTGGAGTAAATTACCCGGGTCGCTTTCCACTTATACCTTTCAATTTTGATTGCAGTTCCTTCTCTATCCTTTCAGCTTAGTTAGTTTATATTTGAGGACAAATATTCACAAGGGGGAGAGTTAATAATTGATGAGTTGGTAATTTACCAACTCGTTAGGCTTTTAAGGATGAGCTTTTTCTTTGTTTCCACATCAATTAGGAAGGTTTTATGCCTTTTCTCTTTGATACTGTAGGTATTGGACTTAGACAAGAAAAATAGAGGAATTAAACAAGAAGCAGTCTGCTGGAGGCGAGGAACATATATTCCACAAAAAGTTATTGCACCTGCAAAATGCAGATGCAAACGCCAGACAATAATTAGAAGATGGTGAAGTGAACCTATGAAGTGCAAAGTTGTATTTCTACATAATGCAAAAAGGAAGGACACACTCGAATAAAGTTGTCCCAACCTACGAAGCAGTTTGGCTCGTGTATGGGCAGTTGTGAAACACAGGTTCCTTCCAAGTGAACAAAATGCTGAAAAGGGTAAAATCATCCAGCTAAGGCACAAGTAATAACTGTATAAGCTTCCAAGGGCAAAATTTGAAAACTAAGCCCAACGGAATGTGCACTGCCCCAATTGTACACACCCATGTTATAACACATTAGAGCTTAGCATTGAATTATAGAGAGAAGTAGGAAGAGAAAGAGTAGAGTACATTTTTCTTCTTGTTATTATTCTTCACTACTATTTTGAGCTATACACCATTGTTGCAAGTCTAAAAGCATGAATATACTATTCATGATGATGAACATTGATGATTGTCTATGAGTATCATTGATTTATCTTCACATATGAGTAGCTAATTTGCTAGCTAAAAAGAAAGTGATGGTGTTTAGTTAATTTAGAATTGATAAATTATTTGACCATTAATCAAATGCACGGATCTAACATTTCAATTTAATTTGAAATTAGTAAATGAAAATGTTTTAGCTGACTTATTGTTGAGCCTTTGAAAAAGAATAACAGGTGGTAGAGGAAAATATGAAGGATCCTGGTATGTGGTTGAGAGGTATATCTATCCACACTCCTCACCAGTGTTTAGTGGCTGAGATAGCTGGATGCTCCAAATTTGGTGGACGATTTTGAATGGGGTCTGAGGTTGTGGAAGAACCTGGTGAAAACATCCTTAAGGGTTGAAAATAATGTGTTTTGATTTTATGTTAACTATGCAGAAAATTAAATAGCACTTAGAAATAATCATTACAATTACTTCATCGCTGCCAATTGTTTTTTAGGTTCGCTGTTGATATCCTGTTCAATTAATGCAAATTGATCGTTATTTTCCTCTTCCTTGGTCTTATTTTATTTATGTTGACAATAATGCATTCAAATTTGAGTTAGTTCATAACTTTTGGTTGATCGACCCGATTCCTTGTGGGGTTCGACCACCACACCAGTTGGGGGTTTTTTTAGGGAGACCGCCTCCCACCTTCTTAATTGGGGAGATGTATTAAGCTTTACCAAAAATGGCGCCCTTGCGTGAAATTGAGTGTGATTGCAATTAGTTGTTTAGTAATTAAACTCGTTTACATCTTGTGTTGTTTTTACATTGTGGTTGTGTTTTTTCTATTTGTTTAGTCGCGTGAACAACCCATGCTAGCAGTGCAAGTAGCTCAGATGGTTTAATGGAGAGAGAGGATGATCCCGTGATTAATGACGTAGCTGGTGCCATTTGCCTACCACCCATTATGGGGAATGCGCCATTTGACGATTACACCATGTTACATTTTTGCAAATGAAAGGGTTGTTGGGGGCACCCAGTTAGGATTCTAATAGGCACATCCAGAACTTTATTGAAATATGCCAACCATTCAACATTACCAACATCAGTCAGGAATCCATCTATTTGAGATTATTCTCGTTCTCTTTGATGGGAGAGGCCACGATTTGGTTGGACGAGTCGCCTCCCCAGTCTAATACATCATGGAATAAGTTAAGTGAAGCATTCCTTGACAGATTCTTTCCACCTCCCCGGATGGTCCAATTAGATTACAAACTTTAGGCAACTTCCGGGAGAGCCGATTCATGAAGTGTGGCTCTGACAAAAAAGAAGGTCGACATTTTCCAAACCATAGTCCGCCTATTGGGGTGTTTCTCTAAAGTTTCTAAAGTTCTCTTGACTCTATCAATAAATTAGTGGCCAACAATCTTTTAGGGGGTTCAATCATGGACCAAATATTTGCACATGGCTGAGGCACTTCTTGATAGGTTGACTAAAACGAATAGACTTGGAACACGAGGGAAATCGAGGTGTCCGCAAGGGTGCATCTTCAAGCCATCTAGTAGCCGAGTTGAGGAGGCTAGATAAAGAGAGAGATGAAACTTTAGCTAAAACACACTCAGGTGGAGTTGATGCATAAACATATATTGGGATCCTAAAGCAAATGCGACAATGTTCTTGGGACCCAAGGTCATAATCCATATGAGGAAGATGTCTCATAGCCTAGATATTGTGAGGAGTTCCAATACATGACAAGCCATATGATGGGTTCTTATTAAGGATATCAAGGTGAAAATCAAGGCTCTTGGCATCCTCATGATGGGAATCAAGGTTGGAGAGATCGAGACAACTAAGGATGGGTGATACAAATAACATATGGAGGAATCAGGAGCCCAATGTGGAGATAGATACCATAGAAGTGCGAATCCACATATTTTCCTCCTAAAAGTTAATGTGGCCACGATGCACTGGGTGTAAGTGGAGTGGGTAGTTCCAAGATTGAGGATATGCTGAGAGTATTGAAGAAAGTGGCATCCACCGATAGTTGTGTTACTGAACTAAAAGGAAGGTGCCTAATCTTGCCCAAATGGTGAGCTCTCATTCAGCCTTAATCAAGAATTTGGAAGCCCAAATGAATCACCTTTCCACCAAAATGAACATGAGAATGAAAGGAACCCTTCCTAGATACACGATGATGAACCCAAAGAAAGATAATCATTGCATGGATAATAATGTGAGGAGGGAAAAGTTGATACTAATGTGTATTAAGCCCAATATGTTTTTTGATTCCAAAACAAGTGAATATGAAGCAATGAGAAGGTGCCAAGAGCACATGTTTGTGTTGATAATGAAGTAATGTTAGATGAGGAAGGAGTTAATGCTCCTCCCCAAACTGAGAATGCTGATGAAGAGGGCGAGGAGGCCCTCTAATGCTAGCCAAGTACCTAGAGTCCCATCCTCCCCTTTACTCCCGTAGGGTTAGCAAAGAAGAAAGAGGACAATCAATTTAGAAAGTTCATTGGACATGTCTAGCAAGTTGTCCGCCAACATCCTGCCGGTTGATGCCTTGCTCCAAATGCCCGTATATGCATATTTCCATGAAGGAGATTTTGAAAAGAAAACAGTAGTTGATGTAGGCACGTGTGAGTGTCACATCATTATGTGCCAGATGACAAGTAACCTTGCTCCAAAAAGAAAGACCCCGAGCATTCACTATTCCATGCACAGTTGGAGTTTATGTTCAACTAAGCTCTCTCGTGATCCGGGGCGAGAAAATTTGATGCCTCTCATGATCTTCAAGAAGTTAGGTTTGGGAAGTCCTACGATTACAACAATGAGGTTTCTAATGCCGGATCATTCTATAAAACACCCAGTGGGAATTCTTGTAGATATTTATGTCAAGGTTGACAAATTTATCCTTCCAAATTTAATTTTGTCTTGTTGGACTACAATGTTGATATTGAGGTGCCCATTATCTTGGGGTGACAACTCTTTGCCATAGGTCGAGCTTTAGTTGATGTTGATCTTAGAGAGAGAATGTTTGAGTTGCGGTGATGAAATAACATTTAATATATGTCAAACAATGGAATCACCTAATGAATACAAGGTGATAAAGGTGATGAATGAAAAAGATGAGCAAGGAGTTGATCTTGAGGAGGAGGACAAATCTTCAGATGAATGCTGAAGTTGTGAGGAGAAATCAATGTCTGATGTTAAATTAAGCACTTGGAGAACCCAATTGTCTCTTGATTTAATTTTACTTCATTTTAGTGTCTTTGTTGTGTATGTTGATTGGATTGGAAAAATGTAGAAAATAGGGGATGCACACCCGTGTTCAACCCGGGCAAATGTAGGTATCGATCTTCAGTGCAGTCGCAGGTGTGGTCCATAATGTCAGCAAAGTGATAAGGACCTGTGCCTCACCTGCAAAACTAGGAACAAATCCATGAGCCACAGTGTGTTGTAGCACTTCGACACAAAGTGCACCTAGGGGAAAATTGTGAAAAATAATAAACTTGCATCTCACCTACAAAACCTAGGTAAAGATTCGAGAAATGTACGTGAGGCACAAAATCAAAACACAGAACTAGGCTAAATGAGGACCATATATGAATGAACTATAGTTAGCAATTTCAAATATACGACGGTGTGTTCAGCCCTCGCAAACCGTGTGTGTATGATCTATGTTTTTAAATATTGATCGACTCTTGAATCCAACCATGTCTTTTAACCTTCTCCCCACTTCCCAAAACTCAATTCTTCGCATTAAACTTTCCTATTTCCTTAACCCTTCAACCACCACTTCAACATGCCATACTCCACAATTAGATCCACCTTCAATTCCACCAATCCCTTCACCTTCTCCACTTCTATATAACTCCACTCTTATTCACCACTTTCTTCAGTCACTCACCATTTCACTTGCAAACAAAAGAAGCAAATATCTTCTATTTCCACTTAACTTTGAAGAAAAAAATTTACGAGTTTCAAGTTCATTCTTCCTCTCACCTTCTTTGGAATGTCTTTTAATTTTTATCTTAGTTTTTTTGCCTGAGTGAAATGGGTAGCACAGAAAGAATGATAGATTTTGTTCATTTTTCTGGCCCATGTTTGCCCCTACTCTATCGAGTGTTCTTTATGTTTGTGGTAAGATCACTTCTTGTGGGTATTTGTGGGATTTGGAAATTGAAAACTATGGTAGAATTTTTTTTCATAATTGTAGATCCATTGGGTATGTTACCTTGCTTGTAATTTTAGTTGGGGGTGAAATTTGAGTAACCCATTTTCTAGAAAAGCATGATTTTCCCCGATGATAGATAGGTTGATGGCTTTCTTTTAGGAAAATCATTATTTCGTCTTGTGTGCTTGATATGGTAGGATAAAAATGTGATAATATAGGGGAGACTTTCGGAAATGTTAAACTGATTTATGATTGTACTTGGATTGGTCACTTGACGTCCCGATGATGTATGAGGTAATGTCCTTCCTAAGGAAAGTTGTTGAGGGGTCATAATAGTCTTGTTGTTGATTGATATTGTGGAAGATCATTCAAAGAAGTCTGAGTACCCATTAGATGTTGATGTTCTCATACTTGTTGAAAAATGCGAAATAAAAGCATAAAATTAAAAGTCAAGGAACTATCGAAAGCACCACGACGTAGATCTTACTCGCGAAATGCGTGTCGAACATAGGTGGTGTTGAGCTCGTGTTCACTGCTAGTCGCCTGCATTTCACCTGTGGCTCATGGATCACCTATCTACAAAAACGTAGGTGAAAACACAAATTTTGAGACATTTTTGCAAGATTTCTACCTCGGAACCTATGCCTCACCCGCGAGCCATGGGTCTTAACCTATTTAAAACACATGTGTAGCAAAGGTGCTTCCAAAGGGTTTGAAATTACCGTTTCATTTTTTTTGATATCCAATCTCCTGTGTTCCTTTCAATAGCGTAATATAGTTTTTTTGTCTTTTAACTTGCATAATGAAAATACAAAAGATTTTGGTTTGCTGTGGTAATTACATGATCTTGTAGCAGCATGACTTCATCTAGGAAACAAGAAATGGGAAAGGCCTCAGCCTCTTCAAAAGAAAAGGAAAAGGAAATGAAAGGGCAGTTCAAGAATCTACTAAAAGTAGAGATGCCACCTGATTCTGTATGGACTGCATGGAGGCATATTATATCACTTATCGCATCCGCACGATGACAACAAACAGAAGCGATTCAATCTAGAGGATCTAGGGCACGACTTCCCCAACATCACAAGTAGTTTAAAGCGGCAGTGGCACCCATTCTTGGACGCTCTACCAGTTACTACCCCAATCTGGTGGTAGAGTTCTATGCCTTCTTACCAAAAAAGGAAAGGCTCAATGAAATACACCGGGAAAGTGGATGAGTTCCCAAATCTCTCCATCGGTCGAGTTCCGGTGAATGTGAGGTGGACACCTCCGATGCAATCAACTCTATTTATTGGGGAAATCATGCCAGGCATTGAGTTCACACAGAAGATAGCAACAAAAGCTTATCAGCATCCATGGGTGGCTCAGACTATCATAGATGGGCAATCTTTTTGGGCCACCATGGGAGGAGATATTCCAAGACACGACCTCCAATCCGAAGCCAAATTATGGTTAAGCTAGCATGTAGTCGTCTCATGTACTCCAAGAATAACTAGAGGGTCAATATTTAGACTTCCATTCTAATAGCATATATCACAACCGTACATTTTTGACTTTGGAGAGAGAGCCACTCAATTCAAAAGAAAGGCCAGAAGCAAGGTCTCTCCATGCCCTTTCCCCATCCTAATTAGTCAGTTATATGCAGAGCAGGGGTTCTGTATTTTCTGATGAAAGGACTAGTTTGTTATGGGTGATTAATTTTGAGAAAAAGAGAGATGTGGATGCCCCCAAAATCAAGCGAAAGCGACTACAATCATGGGATGCCCCATAAGACTCCACAAACGCATGATGTTGATGAGGATACCCCTAAGCTTAATGTTCCTACTCCTGAAATATCAAGACATGCTTCGGAAAAAGTTCCACAATAGGGGTCTGCACTAAACCACCACCTTCAACCTCTAGGCCAAGTGTGCTTCAAAAGTCGGGCCGATATGACCCACTCACATGAATACTAGTTGAAGAAATTGTCCATGAGTCTGCCAACCTTCATCTAAAAGTTTGTGAAGAATGTCATGAATGAGGTTTTTTACAGCTTAAATAAGTTGTGCTCCTGGGTTGATATGGTTGGGGTCTCCTCTCTCCTGGCTGATATAAGAGAATTGAAGAATAGGGAAGGCATAGTCGATCCTAATGTGAGCTTCTTAGATAAAGCGATGGCTATTATTCTGACACACATCCCAATGGCTAATTGATGACTTACTTGGGAGCCTAGAGGAGCATGCTAAGATCGAGCATTGGGAGGATGGCGGTGACGATAAGGAAGGTGATGATGATGGAGAGAAGTAGTTGATCTTGGGCATAATTGCATGCCCAAGTGCTACTTTATAACTTAATTTAGTCTTGTTTATCTTCTTATTTATATACATTTTCATGTGATTTTATATAAATGTGAATATATACTAACCACATGATTAGTTCTTTTTTTTGTAGGTTTAAAATGAATGTGAGGAACTAATCTATGATTTGGTGAAGTAGAGGAATGGAATCGAAGAGAATTTCAAAAGTCACAAGGAACCATGCTCTGGCAAGGCTGGCTGCGCTAGGCAGCGTGACACGCTGCGCGTGTGCCGCGCCTAGCTCTGTGCCACACCAATGCCGTGCGCGAGAGGAAGGCAGCAAGCAAGCACCCTGCGCGCTGGTCACGCCGTGCCACGCTGTGCAACTCAGGCGCCAAAGATCGTGTCACACGGCCATCAGTTGCACAGGCAGCGTGCCACGCCGGCCATCGCAGCAAGCCTCGGCCTAATGTCATCCTAAGGCGATTTCCTGCTCATTCGCTAAGCATCTCCGTGTCACGGAGGCAAAGGCTCCATGATACACTACGTGAGACTGAGCCATTCCACGATACGCATAATTTTGTACAATTCTCATTTACTATAAATAGGTCCCTTAGCTCCTAAAATCATTTTGTCACGATTTATTCTGAAAAACCACCTAGGAGTGAAGGAGAAGTGGGAGACTCACCTAGGGTTCATCAATTCATCTTCTCTTCTACCAATTCTTGTAAGTATGTTACTTTAACAATGTTTCTTGTAATTTTACGAACTTGAATTTCTAGAACCCTTCCTCTAGGTTGAAGCCATGAGTGCCAGAGTGTGCTTTTACGAATTTGCTTTAGAATTAAGTTATTGATTGTTGTTTTGTCTTGCATTCTTAATTATGGTTGTTTTAATGATTGATCACCATGAAAACACACATGTTAAACTTATGAAAATGCTTGAGAAAGAAACCTAGGGAAGAACATAATAATGTAGGAAGTAAGTTCTTGTCTTTTGATAAGATTTGTGGTTAGGATAGAAATATACCTAATACCTTGCTTGGTTGATAAAATGGGAGGATAGAAAGACGCCAACTTAGAATTGTATTCCATTACTTGTAGAGAATAAGATAAATATTAAAATATTAGAAAAAGAGTTCAAATAATGCATGGGCTCATTACATAAAAATGCATTTCCACATAAGCTTAATGCGCAACCAGGAAAGCCCTCACTTAACAATGTGAGACGAAGGTTTGATCGGTTTAGAGGTTCTAAGACCATGAACATGCAATTTCTAATTATGTGATATTACAATTGATAGTTTCATACTTAAACCAGTACAAATCGTAGCAAAGCAGGATTATCCGGCTTTAATCCCACGCTGCTCCTTGAATGAATTCAGTATTTCGTTGACATATTTAGACTTAATTACACTCTATCGAAAACTTCTATAATCAATACTTGCGGTAGTTAATATCATACATGAACTTGATAGTTAGCCGAATTCGTTGGTCCAAATGTGGGTTCGACATCCGCTCTTTTTAAAAAGGGCCACTATATTACTTGTAACAGTATTACCCTGCGGGTCCCACAATAAGTTTTTAGCGTCATGTCTAGGACTCGCGAAGTTTAGATAATTTATCTATTTTTGTGATTTTTTTTTGAAATCTCCTTAAGTGTTGAGAAACCTTGGTCTTAACTCAGTTATTGCGGTAGACGGTTGTCTTACCGAGCTGCTAAGAATAGAGAGCTTGGGGAACCATTGCTTGAACCTGAACGCCAAATCCATTTGCGAATGAGAGTAGGTCTTGAGCAAAAGCTGAAAAGACTTCAAAAAAAGGTACAACAAACAACCACACTAGACAAGCACAATTGTCACCGAAGCAATGGCAGCCAGACCAGTTCGCGAAGTGGCAATCCCACAAGCAACTAATGTGAACTCTAGTATCCGTAAACCGGAGCCTGGATGGAACTTTGAATTGAAGAAGAACATGGTGCAGCTGTTAAATTCTAGTGGTCAGTTCACTGGAACGGCACATGAGGACCCGCAAGCAAAGACTACGTAACTTTCTTGAGATTAGTGACACATTTGTCCCCATCGGCGTGTCCACAGATTATGTCCGACTTACCCTCTTCCCATTTTCATTCTTGGGAGAGGCAAAGAAGTGGTTGAAAGTTGAGCCACCGAACTCCATAACTTCGTTGAATGATTTTGCAAAGAAGTCTTTTATCGATTTTTTTCAGGCAAGACCGCAAAATTGAGAAGTGAAATACTAAGTTTCAAGCGTGAGGCCTGATGAGAATTTATTTGGCTTGGGAAAGATTCAAGTCATTATTGAGAGACTGCCCCCATAACTAGCAATCGAATGAAGTGCTGGCTCATACCTTTGTAAAAAGTCTAGATCGACACATGAAAATTTTACTAGACTCGTATCGGGTGGGCAAGACTTAGAGAAGACTTATGATGAGTTGTAATACGTTGTTGAATAGAATTTCACAGGGAAATCCAGAGTGGCACAGCGAATCATCAAGAGGGGCAGGAAAGAGAGCAGGGTTGATAGAGGCAGAAGTATGAATGCCTTTATGCACAGTTAGCTTGCCCAAGATCGATGATGACTACCAATAAACTGAGTACGAACCAACAAGAGGGTCGTTAATGCAGTTCAGCAAGCTCCGAGTTTGTGTGAAGTCTGCGGCAATAATGGGCATAATGCAGAATCTTTTGGAGCCAATCCGGAATCATTCAATTTTATTGGGAATGTGAAGAGAACAATCAATTTTGGAAACAACTACAACAAAAATTGGCGGTAGCCACCCAAATTTTTCTTGGGGTGGAAACCAAAAGCAAAGTTATCAGGAACCTCAACAACATCAGTATCAGAAGAATAGGTAGAATGATGGCTAGTTGAGCAGCAACATTGAGGAAACAATGTAGAAAATCATGGAGACCTGCATCAGCTAGCGTAAAATCAAGCACGATGGCAAAAGCAGACTTGAAGAATCGCCAGTGGCCACCCGCAATCTAGAAAAACAAATGGGCCAGATAGCAGCAGCTCAAAACATGAGACCGCAGGGAGGACTACCAAGTGACACAGATCCTAACCCCGGCAGGTCAATGCCATCGGCCCGAGAAGCGGCAAGTAATTAGATGATGCAAAGGCCTAAAGAGAAAAGAAAGGAGGTGCAGCCGGAGTTGGTTAGACCTGATCTCATCCACCGACAAGGGAAAATTAGGAGTGCTGGGCAACATAATGCACAATCGTCATTGCAGCCACCACAAAGACCACCACCACCATTCCTCAAGATTCAGAAAGAGCAACGAGGAGGAATGCTTCAAAAGAACTTCAAATTTGCTCTCTTTTGATGTTTTGCGGAATGCCTAAGTATGCTAAATACTTGAAAGACGATGATGGCTAACAAAGTCCGATTGGTGGATGTCAAGACGGGTAGCACTGACTGAGGAGTGTAGTCAGAGGGTGTTGAGCAAAATTCCAAAAAATCTCAAAGACCCGTGAGTTTTATCCTCCCCATACAAATTGGTAAAGCCGAGGTGCTACGAGCTTTGGGTGACTTAGGGGCAGCAGTTGATCTAATGCCCCTATCTTTATTTAACACCCCCGATTACGAAAAGTGAGGCAAAAAAGGTTGATGCTGCAGCTGGAAGATAAGTCACGCGTGACACCTGATGGAATAATAGAGGACCTTCTCATCAAAGTGGGTAAGTTTATTATACCGGCTGATTTTATTATCTTAGATTTTCGCTGTCGACTGTGCACCCTTAATTTTGGGATCTAAGTGATTTTTTGGCCACCGGAGGAACGGTAATTGACTTGAGAGCAGGGACCCTAAAAATGAGGGTCGAGAATCAAGAAGAACTCTTCCGAGTATACCAAGAAATGAACCCATCCACACACTACAAAAACCTTTGTCGTTAATGTGTTGTCGAGGATGAGTGTGTGGAGGATTCCACAAATCCATGGCCAAAGGTAATGACAAGTGTTTAGCTGAGTCTCGATAAAGGGCTTCAGAGTGAAGAAGTTGGAGCAAGAGAGGAACGGAGTGAGGCTGTTTCTCTAAAAATAAAAAGAAAAGGAGATGGTTCTCGAATGGGAACCCGGTGTATGAGGATGTCCTAGAAAGGATAGTCCACGTCGTGCCGCCACGTAAAATAAGGCGCCGCTTGGGAGGCAACCCAAGGGTACCACAGGCACAATTTGTGATTTTTTGTTGGCGTTGATTTTGTTATTTTCGATCATGTTTGTGTTTTTTGGTGGGAAGTTAAGCAATGATGGAGGGGAAGTCTTAGTACCAGGGAGGAGGAAGCAAAGCATGGATGAGAAGAAGTGTGGGGTCAAACACCCACTTATGAAGACTTGAAGAAAAGCATGAGGTTAGCTAGGCCTAAAGACCTCGTGGAGTACTTCACCCTCTTTGGGGTCAAAGACTTGATATGAGGACATAGCATGATTCAAGTGTGGGGTGAGGAAATTTCAAGGGAAATTTCAAAATAGTTGTGCTTAACGATTTTTGTGAATGTAATGCCCTGTGAGAAATATTTGAAAAATGCTTGTGAGAAATATTTGAAATTTTTTTTTAGTCAAGCATGACTTCATCAAATTGCTGGTTTTTCTTTTCGGTCCTTTCCAAGGGGGTCTTTTGAACCGAAGAATAAAAAAAATTTTCTTTTTGTCTTTGTATATAATGTTTTTAGTCATACATAGAGAATATTTCCGATGATGAAGGATGACGACCGTCTGAGAAAATTAGTCAATAGGTTTTGGTTTGTGAAGCCCGTAGCTAATTGATGGCTGATATTTTATTGTGTGCTATAAATTATTGTAAGATGCAATTGTGGTTAGTGTTGAAGCATGTAAGAAGTGTATAACTTTGTTTGAGACACTTAGGCTCTTGAATTTGACTCAATGTGATTGAAGCTTAATTTGAATTCTTGTGATTAGCTGAGTTAAGAGTCGATGGAATGTGTCTTGAATTTACTATGTGCTATGATTGTAAGTTTTTCGAATATTCCAGTTATTGTGGAATGTTTAGAACTTCCTGGTGTGTATATAAAAGTAAATGAAGGATGTGAATTGTAGGAGATGATTTAGGAATTTCTTTGAATGAACCTAAATGTTATCCTCACTTTACCTACCTGTGAATATTTATCCTAGTTACTTCCCATTGGTTTTGCCTATTCTTTGATAGGTACAACATGTTTAACTTTTCTTTCATTAGCCTTGAATTTGATCCAAAACTCTGAAGCTTAAGTGAAAATCTCTATGAAGGAGTGAGAAGCGTGAAAAGAAGGGGAAAAGTATGAGTTGCAAATGGAGATAAGGACAAAGGTGCACTTGTGTGAAAATGATTGATTATTAGCAGGGAGTAAAAATAAATGAATGAAAAAGTTGTGTAAGTACTCTTTACTAATAAGCTAAGTATGCTTAAAGAAATGGGAACAAGAAGAAAAATTCAAGATTTAAAGAATGAGGGTGAAGTAAGATAAGAGATATCCTTAATGAAGGCTAGTTATTAAAAGCGCTTGGGTGAGATAGTCACTATTACTGCCAGAAGTACCTACCCGTCCCTTAGCTACACTAGAACCCATTAAGTCCTACTTGATCTTACGTTCATACATCCTTAAATTAGTGGAGTAAACACTAAGGGCAAGTTTATGGTTCACTACATGATGCATGTGAATTCTTCGAGAAAGCGAGCGTACTTTATTCATATACCCATACTTGTTGTGGATTTGAAAATTTGTGAGTAAAAATGGGTAACTTTTTTGTGAGGGAAAATGTTTAATGAGAGATAACATCCATGTCAGATGTCTTGATCGCTTAATTTGCATGAGCTTGCTAAGATTGAGAGTCGATTCTCGAGATTAGGAAGTCTTAACATAGTTGTATAACATTTCAATGATTAAATCGTGCATGCTCTATTTTTAACTTGCTATCTTAAATAATCATTATAGCCGTAGCTCGAATTATCTTGATAAATTAGCTATGTGTCAGTCTTCATGTGCAGGAGATGTAAAAGGTTTGTTCCAGATGAACAAGACACTTATGGGAACAGGATCTTGGGCATAATTGCATGCCCAAGTTCTACTTTATAAATCAATTTAGTCTTGTTTATCTACTTATTTATATAAATTTTCATGTGATTTTATATATATGTGAATATATACTAACCAACATGATTAGTTCTTGTTTTTGTAGGTTTAAACTGAATGTGAGAACTAATCTATGATTTGGTGAAGTAGAGGAATGGAATCGAAGCGAATTACAAAAGTCGGCAAGGAACCATGCTTTGAAAGGCTGGCTGCGCCAGGCCGCGCCCAGCGCCGCGCCACGCCAATGCCAGGCGAGAGAAAGCAGCAAGCAGGCACTTGCGCGCCAAACAGCCGTGCCACGCCAGTAACTTATGCCAAATACGTGTCACGCGGGCTCATCGCTTGCTCAAGCAGCGTGCCAGTGGGCCATCGCGCAAGCCCTAATGTCATCCTAAGGCTATTTCCAGTGCATTCGCGTTAACTCCGTGTCACTGAGGCAGTTCTCCGCGATACACTCCGTGACACCTGAGCCATTCCACCTAATGCATAATTTTGTTCAATTCTCATTTACTATAAATCGGTCCCTTAGCTCCTAAAATCATTTTGTCACGATTTTATTCTTAAAACCACCTAGGAGTATGAAGGAGAAGGGAGAACCAATCAGGGTTCATCAATTTCATCTTCTTCTACCACCCTTGTAAGTATGTTACTTTAACAATGTTTTCTTGTAATTTAACGAACTTGAGCTATAGAACCCTTCCTGGGGTTGAAACCATGAGTTATGAGTGTGTTTTTACGAATTTGCTTTGAATTAAGTTATTGATTGTTGTTTTGTCTTGCAATCTTAATTATGGTTGTTTTTAAGGATTGATCACCATGAAAACACAAGTTAAACTTAGGCAAATGCTTGAGAATGTAAACCTAGGGAAGAACATAAGAATGTAGGAAGTAAGTTCTTGTCTTTGATAAGATTTTGTGGTTAGGATAGAAATATACCTAATAATTTTGCTTTGTTGATAAAATGAGAGAGGATAGAAAGACACCAACTTAGAATTGTATTCCATCACTTGTAAGAGTAGTTGGGAAGCTAAGTTTGGTTAAATGGTTAGAGAGTGCCCAAATCAATGGCATAACCCCATAAACCACATCCACGTAGTTAATTGCCCACGAACTAGAGAAATAGCATCCTCGCTCAACAATGTAGTAGCGAGGCTAGTTTGTCGTGCTAGAGGTTCGGAAGACCATGAACATGCAATTTTACTCATGTGCGATGACAATTGATGGTTTCATACTTAAGTTATGCAAATCGTAGCATCGTAGGATTATCCGGCTTTAACTCTACGTTGCTCCTTGAATGAATTCAGAGTGTTTCTCGCTGGACCACATTTTCTAGACTTAATTAAACCCCATCGAAAATTTCTACAATCAAAACATGCGGTAGTTAATATCACACTTGAACTTGACAGGTTTCGAATTAGTCCATTTCAGGTTCGAAGATTCGGCTCTTAAAAGGGCCACTATATGCCATATGTAATGACCCGTACACCTCAGGGTCCTGCCAAACAGTAGCTGGTTTAAGGAGTTCTTACCCTTCTTATTTTTCATTTGTAAAATTGGGGACAATGTAAACTTTTTAGTGTAGGATGGGGAATGCTCTCTTTTGTTGTTGCTTATTTTTTATTACCATTTGAGTATTGACTTTTGTTGCCCTTCTCAAAGCTGTTTTGCTTGTGATGTTTTAAGTAGTTAGTTCGGTTGTTAGTTGAATGAATGCCCTCTTTGGGCTTATTTGAATTAATGAAAATTATTGGGTTGTTTTTCTTGCTTTGATAATGTGAAGTGCCATTAAAAGGTTGATCTTACATTCCAATTACACTCTTGACTCGTTCTTTGCAAATCGCCTTATAGATAGTACATAGTAATAAACTCCAAGGGTTTTCTTTATACCACGGTTATTTCCCAAGGAGCAAATTTTTGTTTTTCTTTTTGTGTGGCAAACCGAGTGACATTTCCCTATGATAAATTCATAGGTAAACTTAAGGAAAATGTCATGTCTTTAAGTCATTGTGGCACTTACATTGATTGGTACCACCAAAAATTTTTAGTGCCATAGCAATGAGTTTTGAAAGTTGAAAAGAGGCTTCAAATTGAAAAGAGCACTCTTGTCACGAGTTGTACATTCTTTTTTTGTCTTTTTATTTGCAAAATGAGTGTGTAGAACTCAAATAGCTAATCCAGCAAATCATGCTTGTCAATTGAGATGAACTCCTTGGAGTGTGATGCCTTGTGTGGTGAGAATTTTTGTGCTTAATTCTTGTGTGTGCACATTATCTAGAACTTTCCCCGAATGTGATTCAAGCTGAAATCATAGATATAGTTGCACTTGAAAAATGACCTAGGGGCACTTTTTGGATAGTCACTTCATCAAAAAATGACCTCCTAAATATCAACCCTTGTTAGCCAATGTTTGAGCCTTAAGCCCTTTCTCTTCAAAACCACATTACAAACCTTATACCCTTTCTAATCCTCTTCTTTGGCAACTGGCCATCCCTAATTCCTAGTGATGAAAGAAAAATGGGACTTGAATCCAAGAGTTGGAGAAGGATCATAAAATGAAATGAAATAAAGGCAAAAGCTAGGTTTGGGGGTGTGCAAAAAGGGAAAAGGGGTGAGCTGCAATGTGAGGTAGCACCAAAGTATTTGATGATAAGGATGAAATGGTTGATTGAAAAACCTTTAATAAAAAGAAAGTTGAATGATCATCTCTTTTTTAGATGAGGCTTAATGTATAATCCAAGGTGTTGGGGAAAAGGGTGGTTATTAATGAATAATGTGAATTGTGAATAAGGAAAGATAAGGTGGAGTAGGACTCGCTAGTGTATGAGATGTTTGAATGTTTTCATAAAAGGCATTAGAAAGGTTCCAGTCACTAGAGCTAAAATTGTCCTATCCTTTCCCTAACCTTCATTATGACCCGCAAGCCCTTAGTGATTCCAAGTGTAGCAACTCTACATTAGTGGTGACTTACATGAAGAGCAAGCCTATGGGTCATCAGTATGCACTTGAATATCTTTTGAGAGAGTGAGTGTCTTTGCATCATTCTATAATCCCTATATTTGAATTGCATGAATATGAGTGGGATTCTCTTTTGGTGTGAGTGGCATCACTTCCTTTGGGTGCATTCTAAATTGTGTTAATCGAGAGGTATGAATGAGACATATTGTGCAGTGAACATTAAGGCAAACCTTGAATATTAATTGTGAATTACTTAATATGCTTATTTAGCTTTTTTTTATTAAAATATGCCCCTTGCTTATGTTTGTGATTACCAATTGAAGTTTGTCCAACATGTTTGAGTCTTTTATTTTCTTGAGTCGGTGTGAGAATTTTAAGTTGCCTTAAATTAGTAGACCCTACAGCCTCTGTGATGGGATGCTTAATTCACTTTAGTTGTGAGAGAATTCCTCGCTTGAGATCAAGCAATGGTTCAAATTTGGGTGTTTGATGAGTTTGTAATTTACCAACTCATTAGGATTTTAAACATAAGAGTTTGCTTTGTTTCCATATCAATTAGAAGGCTCTTTATGTTTTTTCTCTCTCTTGATTTTGCAGTGTGAATATAGACAAGAAAAAAATAGAGGAATGAAAAGCACTCGTTGGAGGTGAGGAACATGCTCGCAAGGGCACCAAGGCAAACGCAGATCACACTAGGAAGATGGTAGCATACTGCCGCAAATGCACGACACACTGGAACAGAGCTGCCCTGACCTGTGAAGAAATTGTTGCTCACCGATGGGCACCTATGAAACACTGTGTCCTCACAAGTGACCAAAACACCGAAAGGGTAAAATCTTTCACTGAGGCACAAGTACACTAGAGAAGCTTCCAAGGGAAAATTTTAAAAGTTGAACCCAAGGGAATGTGCATAATTTATCCCAATTGTACACACCCATGTCATAACATATCAAAGCTTTGCATTGAATTGTAGAAAGAAGTGGCGAGAGAAAGAGTAGAGTACATTATTCTTCTTCTTTTCACTACTCCTTTGAGCTAAATACACCATCGCTGGGTGTTTAAAAGCTTGAATTTAGTATTCATGATGATAACTATCAATGATTTATATATGAGTATCATTGATTTATCTTCATTTATGAGTAGCTAATTTTCTAGCTAGGGGTGTGTGCTTGATGGGTATTTAATTTAATTGGGTATTGATCAATTGTTCTTAACTTTAATCTAAGTGCATGGATCTATTGTTTCCTCTAAATTTTAATGGAAAATTAGTGCTTGAAAACACTAGTTTGTTTTACTTATCTTACTTGAGCTTGAGAAAGAAGAGCGAGATATGGGTGGTAGAAACAAAAGAGGGACTTGGAGTATGGATATGCAATGTGGTTGTCGGGAGATAGTCAAAACCCACATCCTCACTCTATTAAAGGGTTAAGGTTAAAGATATCTTGATCCTTCCACAAGCATGGTAAGTGATTGGGACCTTGAGTTTGAAAAACCCAAGGCAAAAACTTCATTATCGTTGAAAAATAAGAGGATGAGTTTTTGTCCACGCTTATCCATGCTAGAAACTGAGGTTCAGGAAATTGAATCGATCCTAGTTTAATTAACGCTTCATCTATTTCATATCCCTAGGCTTTTTCTATTGCTTGCAAGAAATCCTTGTTCAATTTAACTTTATAAATTTTTTTATATTTTTTAAATATAACTTGAAATGTTTTAAATATTTATTTTATTTATGTTGACAATGATGTATATAAATCTGAGTTAGTTCATACTTTATTAATAAAATCTCTTTATCTTTGGGATTCGACCCCAAGACCCACTGGTATTTTTTTACAACAACCACTCGCCACCTCTTAATCGTGAGAGATGTACCGAGCATTATCGTAATGCCTTAAAAGCTCCTAATATTAGATCAGAGACTTGTAGCCAAAACCCGTAAGGGAATGGAACCAGAGCTATTGGAGGACCATCAGAATGGCTCATCCTATATATCAACAAGCTGCTGGTTGTGCCCGTAGTATCGAACTTCAAAAATGTCCAAAACTGCCTTAATCGATGAGTGGATTGTATGACCCGTTGTTTGATTGCACCAGTCATTATTTTTAGTCATTAAAGAAGGTTTATAGAGTGATTGCAAGGCAGAGAAGGAACAAATAACAGGATACAACTGGCTATTGTATGGACCAACGTGCCATCTGCTTGGTCGTTCCTCACAGCTTACAAAATTTATTTCAACAGTTCGGGGTTATTATGCTAAAATCCTATGCTTTTAACTCCTAAGTGAATTAATTTTAGGATTCCTAAAGGTATAATTTAAGGTTTAAACTATGCCTAAACCCTCACTCTCTTCAAAACACCGTAGTTGGGAAATCAAGCTCTCAAGGAAAGCTAGGGTTTGTCATCTCCATCTTCCCAATTTCTCTTGGGTCTAAGTAAGGGCAGTTAAGGAACCTTTCTAACCTAGGTATGTAGGGGTCATAAATGAGGAAATTGTTCCACCCTCATACCCAAATTTCATCTCTAATTCACGAATTCAAGTCTCCAAGCATAATCCTATAAAATTACAGTAGACCTATAATTCTTATGAAATCTCTATAATCTATTATGAATTCAAGTCTCTTATTATTTAATCCATATTTGGTGATTATGAATGCATTTTTTTACTAACATCTCTCATGAATCCATGTGTTTCAAGTTTATGATGATTTTACTCAATTATGTATGATCTTATGAATTTCTGCTTATGAACTCATGTTCAAGAAGATGATTATTCAAATATGAATTTGAATCCAAGCTTATGTATCATGATTGATTTAGTAACATTGTTTTTATGGCTAGTTTACGTGTGACAAATAGGATTATGATTTTCATGTTTTCTAACTGCCCATGAAAACCAAGTATAGTTTTACATGTCTTGATAACGCTCAAAACCTCTTTACACTTCCTTGCCACGCATAAATCTAGTTGTTGTCATTAAAGAACCCAACTAAGAGGTTGAGGTCGAACTCATTGTGGAATAGGGTAAGATCTAGACTAAAGCCAGTAATTGAAATTTTTGGTGAGTTATCTCTAAATTGGGGGTTTTTAAAGAAAACATTATTAAAGAAAGATTATATTTGTGATTTTAAATCGGGTGACAATCACAAACAACTAGGAAGTGTTCCCCATTGGTTCATAACTACGTATGGTATACACACATGATCAATCCCAATGCTTACTTGTAGAATCGATAACTAGGGGTTCATCCAAACGACTGTTCGTCCCTATTGGATTAATTTACTCAATCACCGGGTCAGGTGTCATAAGCAATTTCAAACTAAATATTATCAATATGTTCCAAATTTAACTAAACCCGTGACCATGGCTCAAGTTAATACAATGATCCTAAAGATCAAGGCTTTGTTGGAATTCCTTCCTAATCTCCACATCTATAGGTTCAAGCAAGTAAAAAAATTTGGCAAGTCCTAATAGTGTACACCATTAAGAAACGTTTAAAGATGAAGAGAATACAATACAAGCTTCTTGCATTGGTTTTGAATCACTTTTGTGCAACCCTAGTTTATTATTCCACTATGGTCTCACAAACCCTAGTTGTGTAGGTTTTAGCCTCTCATTGTTGGATTACAATTTACACTCATAGACAAACACATAATTAAAACATTTACACAACAATTAGAAGAAAATATCAAAAAAAGGACAATCTCAAGAACAATGTAGAAACCAAGAATTTGATCCGAAGAACTACTTCCTCAAAACATAATAAAATTCACAAAAAAAATTCCTTCACACGTCCACTAACTCTATTCTATCCTTCTCTAACTAAAATAAAACATAAAATATATTTATATAGACATTAGAATCTTTTTCCTATGCTAACAGGGAATTTTCCATTTTCGGTGTCGATCAGAATATGGATGGACCTACGGCCCTGAGTAGATTTTTTATGGGTCGTACCGCTTCTTGTAAGTCCTTGGAAGCTGCAGATTTGGCTAAGTGTTGGCAGGCTGGCACCCACTCGTACCTTCATCCTATGAGTCATACAATGTTTCTGTGGTTTGCCCGAGAACTCTAATATCTTCCACTCCACATGCTGTTGTGGTACGACTCATATCTTACACCATGAATCGTACGATGGCTAAAGTCTCCGCCAAGTATCAAAGAATCTTCTGAAGTTCACCATGGCTCATGGTATGATTCGTACATTGATGCCACGATTCGTGAGTCCATTCGTACCAGAGTTCGCGTTGTGCAATTTCCTGTGGATAATTCCACAACTCCAGCTATGGCTCATACCATCTTGGTATGGCTCGTACCGAGAGTCGTATGTTGCCTTCTTCACTTCAGCCTTCTAACTTTCATCACGCTTCAGCATGGCTCATACAATCGAGTTACGACTCATACCGAGACTTGTACGTTGACTGATCTTCTGCATTTTAAGGCTTCTTTTACACATCTTTTCTTCAAAACTTATTTTCCCTAAAATCAAAGCAAAGTGCCTCGTATCCATAAAAACATACCTAAGTCCACGCTATTTTTTAGTTTTAAGCGTCGAAATGTTGTAAACTCATAGCACATCAACACTCCTCAACTTAAGACATTTGCATGTCCTCAGGAAAAGAAATAAAAAACTAAGCACGCATGCTTAACTAGAAAATTACCCTAGGATACTACAAACAACATCAAACAAAATTTGCACTCATTACTCAAAGAGCCCAAACTTTTTTCTCGTTAACCAAGTCAGCACATGAACTCCAAGAAACCACAAAACATGATGATAAAAAGGATGAAGATATGTCATCTAGCTATTAACAGTCAGCTAAGTTATCACCAATGCTTTTTGCACGGACCCGGTAGAGCTAGACATAAACCATGCCCTCACATAAAATGAATTCCCCTACTCAGATATAAAATATATAACATGTGAAACAAGCGAGACTCTCACTCACAAAGAAGATCCAAAATTACTATATGTCAGACACCATAAGCTTGCCCTTATTTTCTAAACTTCAATTTGTCATATGGTTTGTTAGAATTGACATAGATCTGTTTTGGCATGTAATATAAACTTTCGTGCATGGTATGGTAGAATGTGATCTTTTTATGTGACTAAACCTTCCTTGGCACTACATACGTGTGACTTCATTTTTCAATTTTCACCCTTCTCTCTTTTTCAACTTTCTCCTCCTTTTTCACCCTTTTTTATGCACTAGAAGGAGTATGGTGTGTTTCTTAAATCTTTTCATGCATCATTGACTTTTGAAGTTTCTTTTCCAAATTTTTCTTTTCTTTTCTTTGGTCACACCAAACCTTATTTTTCACCTTTTTCTTACCTCTCATTTTTTCATCTTCCCACTAATTATGCAACCTTACTCTATCCACCCTCAACTTAAGCATTTTGCCTATGTAGAGGTTCAATGTCCCATGAGGGACTGTAGTCAAACCAGATCATTACAATGGGTACAAGCACTGGTTAATCAAAGAAAACAGTCCATTTAAGGCTCAAAAAATTTGGATCAAGGGAATCCAATCATGTTGGTAGGGTTATTGCCAAAATGGGTTAAAAAAGAGCGGCATATGATCCTTTCCTAACCTACCATCATAAAACTATGCAAAGACCAACCCGGCAAGTTCTAGATCCTCCAATAAACATTGAACTGGCATTAGACCTCACTACTCATGGTACATGACTTGCATTCACTTTACCTATCCAGATTATTTATGGCTTGATAAAAACTACATATGTTAATATACTAAATGACATAAAAAGATCCACATAACTGCATGCAATTGTAAGTACAATGTACTAATCATCAACATTTTTAAAACATGGTCAATTTTTTAAAATATTTAATTATGATAATTTTTCAAAAAAAAAATATACTAAGCTACTTTCTAATTAAACAAAAATAACAAAATAAAATCCTAATCATGCTAATTTTAATAGATAGCATGCTCGAGGAAAAAGAAACACAACAAAAAAACCCTTGGACGAATAAAAAAAATCCAAAAATAGAAGTACAATCCCACCTTTTTTAAAAAAGCAAGCTTTATCTCCGAAGCATAGAATGTAAGAACAGGGGGAAGGGAACATATATGGTGCACCAGTGCTCCTGCGGTCATCTACGGAGGAGGTGCCTCCGCTACGATCATGGCGTTGGTGGTGGACGGCGCACTCAATGGTGGATCAATAGGGGAGTGGCTACCCCCGCAGTCTTTAAGAGTCTCTAGTCGACTTTGGAATAGTCGAGGCTGAATGTGGCTCGCCCAAAGGGTCCTTTCTATTAGCAAGCTCTGCCTTGGCCACATGGTGGGGCTGCCCGCTTTCTTAGCTCTATTCTCGCGCTTCTAACAAGTGTGTGTCATAAGGCTCCAGCTCACTACTCGTGCTCGCTATGCTCTATTTTTCTCTATTCTTCTTTTTGGGGTCTCTTCTCCAACATCCTCAGAGACCCTTTTATCCCTTTTCCCTTTGCTACTCCTATGGGCTCCCTAGTAGCCCGCCAGGATCAAGCTCTCATCTACATCAAAGATCGGTGCCATGAAGAGTGGAGGATGCCATGACCATCTGGCCAGTCGTGATGACGACTGCCACTTGGCCCGAAGAGCCCCTAATCACCCTCACGGAGGCAGTTTTCAGCCATGCACATATTTAATCTTCTTTCGAACCCATCTAATCGTGCATCTGAGCCTGCGCAGTGTCTCCTGCTCATTTTCCACCCAAGGCTTGACATTCTCCATCATTGATTGAATCTTCCTTTCAGCCATGGTCGGGCCTCTTGGCCAACATTTGGAGAAACTTCTGGGCACTAGGATGTACCTGGCTGAGTCTAGCCCGGGAGGCTCGTAGGTGGTACAACAGAAGTGCTAGGAGCTGTATCTAAAATGGTTCATTGTAGCCGATGCCCGCCCGGCCGTGAGGTGGGAGAATTTACCTCAGGCCCCTAACCGGCCGAGTTGATGGAACTACTTGGCGGAGTCGCCCGACATATCGGGTTTATCTCATCCCAGATCGCTTCTTCAATGTCAGCGATCCGCTATCCTCATTAGGCACTCCTCAACCCGGTGCACTGTGATGCCTTCCTCCGTTCATAATCGGAAAATGAGACTCGGGAATGGGATGGTAGTACTCAATCCCGTAGCCCGATCTCGCATCTCCTACCAAGACCTCGAAATATTGATGGGGTACTGACGTGCCTGTAATGGTCCTCGCAACGGCGCCAAAAACTTGACGCAGTCTTCGTAATTTGTCCCCGCACAAATAGCCAAAAACTTGACGTAGCCCGTATTGAGTGCCAATAATTTGACGACGCTTTTCACATCGAGCGCGTCCGCAAGTGTACGGACGTGCAAGTAATATAGTGGCTCTTTTAAGAACCGGATTGTTGAACCCACAGGATCAATCATTCTCTAACTATCCATTTTCTAGTGTATGATCTAAATATCTAAAGTGTTGGTGATAGACATTTTCGATTGAGATAAATTAAGTCTAAGTTTGGGTCAACTAAAATATTCTCGAAAGTACTCTAGGAGCAACATAGAGTTAAAACCGCATAATCATGCGATAATACGATTTGCAATGGAATAAGCATGGAACTATCAATTGTTATTTCACATAACTGGAATTGCATGTTCATGGTCTTTCGAGCCTCTAAACACGGCAATCTAGCCTCACTACATCATTGTGAGCGGAGTTTAATTTCTAGTCGCGGGCAATCAATATGCTGTGGCTACTAGGAAACGATTGGGACTTTCGTGCGTCTAACCATTTAACTTTAACTTAGCCTCACAACTACTTCTTCGAGTGGTGATGTGACATCCCAAGTTGGTCTTTCATAACCCCTGCAGAAGTCAACCAAGCATGGTGTTAGGTATATTTCTATCCAAACACGTAACCTCTCCGAGATTACAATCATGCTCCTCACATTCTCAATGTCCCGACTTAGGTAATGCCTTCCAAGCTATTTCCCAAGCTAACAAATATGCTTTCATGGTGATCAATCATAAAAACAACAAACAAATCAGAATTCAAGACGAAAATAACACCAATAATAACTTAATTCCAAAACAATTTCATAAAATCACAATCATAATCCAAGGCTTCAACCCTAGAGGAAGGGTTCTAGCCATTCATGTTCGTAAAACTACTTACACTACTATTAAACTACTCCTAAACTACATACTTACACGAGATTGGTAGATGAGAAGGGAATTTGACAAACCCTAGCTGAGTTCTCCCACTTCTCCCTTCTCACTCCTAGGTAGTTTTCTTAATAAAATCGTGACCGAATGGAATTAGGAGCTAAGGGTCCTATTTATAAATGGAGAACGTGCTTAATTTGGCTCGTCATGGAACTCGCTTCCGTGTCACGGGAGTGTATCTGAGCACTGCCTCCATGACACGGAGGCATCGCGAAAGCTCACTGGAACAACACCAGGTGGCCTCGGCAAAGACTCCCGCCGCGTTGGCAACGTGGCACGCGTTGGGCAGCTACTCCTCCTGTTCAAGAGCCTGCCTGCCGGGGCACGCTGCCAACGCGCAGGTGGGCTGTTATGGGCAGCCTGCTCCCGCCGTGGCACGCACGACGCGCAGGTGGGCTGTTTTGGTCTCCTCTTGCCGACGCTTGTTAATTCCGTTTCCAAGCCTCTACTTCACCAACTCATGGATTAGCTCATCAAAAGTCATCAAAACCTACAAAACAAAATCTAATCATGTTGGTTAGCACATATCTTCACATTTATATGAAATCACATGAAAATGTATAAAGTAACTTAGACAACACGACTAATTTAAGTTATAAAGCATATCACGGGCATGCTATTTTTGCCCGTGATCACAACCCCACACTTAAAGCCTTGTTCGTCCTCGTACAACCTTTTACATATCATGCATATGGAGACTCCCACATAACTAATTTAGCAAGTTAATTCAAGCTACGGCTATAATGATTACGTAAGATAAGAAAATGGAACATGCACGATTTAATCACCGAAATGAAATACACCTGCCAAGACTTCCTAACATCGAGAATCGACTCTCAATATCAACAAACTCATGCAAATCAACTGGTTAAGAAATCCCACATGAATTATATCCTTCATTCAACATGTGCCCTCACGGATTGAGAGTAACCCAATTTCACACGCAAAACAATTTTTACATCACAACATGTGTGGGTACACATAACAAGAATTACACTCACTCACAAAGAATTCACATGCATCATGTCATGACCTATAAGCTTGCCCTTAGTGTTTTACTCCACTAATTTGAGGATGTATGAATGTAAGATCAAGTAGGACTTTTTAGGTTGTAATGTAACTCGTGCATGTGGTTACTATTCTGGCCAGTAATAGTGACTATCTTCCTAAGCGCTTTTAATACATCACGCCCTCATTGCGAACTTCCCTTCCCTTACTTCCCTTTTTATCCTTGGTGTTTTCTTATTTCCTCTTTTGTTTCCTTTTTTAGGCACTTACGATCATTAGTAGGAGCTCTATGAATAATTTTTCATTACTTTGTTTTCTTACCCTTAATAGTGATCAGCCACTTCACACAAGTGCACCTTTGTCCTTTCTCAACTTCTACAACTTGCTACTTTTCATTTCTTTTCATTCCTCTCACTCCTTTACTCTTTTAGATTTTTCTTCTCCAAGCGCTTAGGAGCTTTGGGTCAAATTCAAGGTTAATGAAAGAAAAGGATTAAGCTTATGTTGCGGCTATCAAAGAATAGGCTCAAGGCTCAACGGGCTAACTAGGATTAATTTTTCAAGGTAGGTAAAATGAGGGATAAAAATTAGGTCTATCTAAAGAAATGCCTAAATCATTTCCCTACAATTCACATCCTTCATTTCGTTTTTATATACACACCAGCAAGTTCTAGACAATCCACAATAGCACGTAAAACCTTACACTCATGGCACATGCTCAATTCAAGACACATTCAGACTCTTGCTCAGCTGCTAATCACACGAATTCAAAACATTGCTTTCAATCATATTGAGTCAAATTCAAGAGCCTAAGTGTCTCAAACAGTTATACACTTGCATGCTTCAACACTCGAACATACTTGGTATCTTACAACCATGTGGCCAAAGACATAACAAGAACATCAAGCATCCATTAGCCTAGCTGTTTTAAAAAATCCGATATCTATCGACTAATTCCTCAAGACGGTCGTGATCCATCCATCACGGGAAACAGTCCCTAACTATGACTAAAACATTATGTACTGCATTTTAATAAAAAAAATAAAAAAAATTTTATTCCCGGTTCAAAGACCCCCGTCGAGAAAGAACCGAAAAGAAAACCAACGGGTGATGAAGTCATGCTTGACTCACAAAATTTTTTTTTCAAATTCTTCTAATTTTCTCACACAAGCATTACCTTCACCAATAATTTGTTAAGCACAAAAATTTTAAATTTTCCTGAAATTTCCCTCACCCCACACTTAAATCATGCTATGTCCTCATAGCATCAAATTAACACTTTAAAGAGGGTGAGAAATACTCTCTCAGGCCTTTAGCTAGCCATTAGCATGTTTTTCCTCTGCTTTGCACATGTGGGTGCTCGACCCCACACTTTTCCTTCCATGCTTAGCTTCCTCCTCCGAGGGTACACAGACTTCCCCTCCACCCGTGCCTAACTTTCCACCAAAACACAAACAAAAATGAAAATAACAAAACTAAAACAAAAAATAAATAAATTGTACTCGAGGTACCCTTGGGTTGCCTCCCAAGCAACGCCTTATTTTACGCCGTGGCACGACGTGGACTGCCCTTTTCAAGACATCTCATACTGCTCCTCTTTCGAGAACCATCTCCTTTTCTTCTCGTCGTTTAGAGGAAAAACAACTTCACTGCTCTCCTTTCTCCAACTTCTTTCACTTTGAAGCCCTCTTCATTCCTTGAAGTTATGGAGTTCGGTGGCTCAGCCTTCAGCCACTTTTTCGCCTCTCCCAATAATTAAAATGGGAAGAGGGTCAATCGGACATAATCTGTGGACACGCCGGTGGGGACAAACGTGTCACTTATCTCAAGAAAGCTCGTAAGTGCCGCTGCGTCCTCATGTGTCATTATAGTGAATCGACCACTAGAATGTAATGTAAATGCACCATATTCTCGTTTAAGTTCAAAGTTCCCTCCAGGCTCCGATTTATGGATACTAGAGGTCACATTCATCGCTAGTGGGATTGCCACTTCGCGAACCGGTCTTGCTGCCATTGCTTCCGATATCAGCTTGCTCCTGTCCCGCGGGTGGTTGTTGTTGTACCTTTTCTTTGAAGTCTCTTCAAATTTTTGCTCTAGAGCTTACTCTTTGCAAATGGATTTGACGCTCGTGTTCAGCAACGGTTTCTCACGTTTCCTCTATTTCTAGCCAGCTCGGCAGGCAACCTGTCACCTGCAACAAGACAACTAAGACCAAGTATCTCAACACTTAAAGAAAATCAAAAATCACACAAAAATAGATAAATTATCAAAACTTCGCCGGACCACTCGCAACGGCGCTAAAACTTGATGCCTGTAATTTGGTCCCCTGCACTATGCGCCAAAACTGACGCCTGTAATTTGGTCCCCGGCAACGGCGCTTAAAAACATGACGAGCCGCACGAGTGCCAATAATTTGATGACTCTTTTTCACATCGAGCTGCCCACAGCGGGCCCGTCGCGGCAATATAGTGGCTCTTTTTAAGAACTTGAATGTCGAACCCAATAGGACTGGACCCATTCCTCTAACTATCCATTTCTAGTGTGATCTTAAATATCTAAAGTGTTGGTGATAGACATTTTCATTTGAGATAAATTAAGTCTAAGTTTGGGTCAACGAAATATTCAAATAACTCTAGAGCAACATAGAGTTAAAATCGATAATCATGAGATACTACGTTTTGCAATGGATTAAGCATAGAACTATCAATTGTTATTTCACATAACTGGAATTGCATGTTCATGGTCTTTCGAGCCTCTAAACACGGCACCCAGCCTCACTACATCATTGTGAGCGAGGAGTCAAATTTCTAGTCGCAGTGCAATCAATTCCTCGTTTGTGGTTTACGGGAAACGATTAGGGACTTTCGTGCGTCTAACCATTTAACTTTAACTTAGCCTCACAACTACTTTGTTGAGTGGTGATGTGACATCCCAAGTTGGTCTTTCATAACCCCCGTGTGTCAACCAAGCATGGTGTTAGGCATATTTCTATCCAAACACGTAACCTCTCCCGAGATTACAATCATGCTCCTCACATTCTCATGTCCCGACCTAGGTAATGCCTTCTCAAGCTATTTCCTGCTTTAACAAATATGCTTTCATGGTGATCAACGTTAAAAACAACCAACAAATCAGATTGCAAGACGATAATAACAATCAATAACTTAATTCCAAAACAATTTATAAAATCACAATCATAATCCATTGCTTCAACCCTAGAGGAAGGGTTCTAGCCATTCATGTTCGTAAAACTCTCTACACTACTATTAATCTACTCCTAAACTACATACTTACACGAGATTGGTAGATGAGAAGGGAATTTGACAAACCCTAGCTGAGTTCTCCCACTTCTCCCTTTCACTCCTAGGTAGTTTTCCGTATCAAAATCGTGACCGAATGGAATTAGGAGCTAAGGGTCCTATTTATAGTAAATGGAGAACGTGCATAATTTGGCCCGCCGTGGAACGGCTCCGTGTCACAGAGTGTGGTCGGTGGACCACTGCCTCCGTGACACGGAGGCATCGCGAAAGCTCACTGGAACAACACTCGAAAATCAGCCTGGCAAAGACCCCCGCCGTTGGTTGGTGCAGCCGTGGCACGCCGCTTGGGCAACAAGGTTGTTCCTTCCTTGAACAGCACTGGCTTGCCGTGGGCACGTTGCCAACGCGTGTGTGGGCTGTTATGGGCAGCCTGCCTGCCGTGGGCAGCTGTCGACGCGGCAGGTGGGCTGTTTTGGGTCTCCCTTTGCCGGCATTTGCGTGTTAATTCCTTTTCCAAGCCTCTACTTCACCAACTCATGGATTAGCTCCTCAAAAGTCATCAAAACCTACAAAACAAAATCTAATCATGTTGGTTAGCACATATCTTCACATTTATATGAAATCACATGAAAATGTATAAAGTAACTTAGACAACACAACTAATTTAAGTTATAAAGCATATCATGGGCATGCTATTTTTGCCCGTGATCAGGTACTTGGACATAATAAAAACTACAAAAGCTGCTCTATCCGTGCTGAGGATATTTTCATTAAATGTCGGTACCAATTAGTGGCGCACTAACATCCAACAGGACTTTGCTATGAAATTTAGAGAATTCTTCGTAACCTGCTTGCCTCTAGTGACCCTCTCTGACTCTTCTTTGTCCTCAGCAATCACGCCGGACAACCACTGTATCTACCTCCACCTCTCATCAAAGCCAAGCTGTTTGATCTGTTTCAATGTCTTCACTCAATATTCATATTCTGGCGTAGCATGTGGTGGTATGAACTCGGGCCCATATAATATCCAAGCAATAGTGCACTCGAATATATCAACCTCTCGGCCTCTGACCAGGATGCTCTCCTTCTTGGGTTGATCTTTCAATTTCTGTCCCTCTTTCACCTTCTGCTCCATGGTTTCCAAGTAGTTTGCATAGAAATCCCGAAAAATTTCTGTAGTGTATTGGTCTGGGGCCCTAGCCGTTCACTCAAATCCATAGAAGCTAAATATCCGCTTCATCTCCTCCACCTCGTTCAAATGAATATATGAGGATCTACGGCTCTTCTTGAATTCTCCACCTAGGTTTATTTTTGGCAGTGAGAGCCATACCCTGTTCATATCTCCTGGGCTCCTGGTACTCTCCATCGGATAGTACAGTTCTCCCTAGGCAGAGTTTTCTCCTGCTCGACATTTGGTGCCTCCTCCTCTTATTCGGCACCACTACTTGCATCTCTCGATTGGATCTCCTTAGACCCCTCTATTTCATTAGATCCACTTCCCGAATCTTGAGCTCTTTCCTCAGCTCCCTCCTCAAACTAGAGAGCATCGACAAATGTTGCAGTGGCTGCCACAGCCTGGGCTTTAGCCTTCTCCCTTGTGGTTTGGGTCCCGTTAGTATCTCATGTGTCGACCCTGTATTCCTCTAATGAACCACTAAGGGAGCTTCCTGCTTGATTGGATTTGGAGGTCTCATCATGTAATATCCCCTGAGCAGTTGCCTTTGATGCTTTACGCTTCATTATTATTGCACTTGTGGAGAAAAGGGTTATAATTCCATATCAAAGAAAAAGAAAGCAAGAAAAAAATTCCTCTGTAGTTTATCACGGGTCAGCAGTATGGGTCGTACCTTGGAGGTACGATTCATACTGAGTCCCCTAATATCTAAGGTCAATGTCATGCCTCTGAGGTACGACTAATACCTTGCACGTACGATCTATACCAAAAGTCATATGAGGATTCCGCTTTAATATAATTGTTCTGTATTTTTCCATGACTCATGGTACTACCTGTAAGTCGATTACATGAGTCGTAGGAAGGATCGTATTGTCACTTATGGATTTGACCCTTTTAAGATTTTTGGTACGACTGCTACGTACGACTCGTAGCAGTAAACCACGAGTCGTACTAGGATTCGTACCTTGTGATTATTTCAAATATTGCTTGGGAAAGTCCCAAAGAACCATTCTACGAGTCGTAGTATGAAACCATGAGTCGTAGGAAGGCTTGTGAAGCCTGTCCTATCCTTAATTTTTGTTCAGTTCGTAGGGGGTTCTAGTTTAAGTTTGGGTACTCAAAATTCCCCAGGTCTAGGAATGCGTTTAACCAGTTTTACAACTACTCATTCCTCCCCTATTTAATCACGACCCATAACTTTGATTTTTAACAGTTCAATGCATAATTTTCACAAGTTCAAGCTCCTACCCATCCGCACACAAGTTATGTCTATCAATTTCGAAGAAATACACTGACTTGAATGTTTGTACTTCGATTGTCAATCAAAACTAGGGTTTGAATTGGGGTTTTCGATATAATCTTGAGATAAAGCTTGTTCACTGATTCTTGATGATGTGTCATGGGTGTGAAGGAGTCATGAGTGTAGGTTTTGTGAGCATGGGAGAGATCTATGATTCATTTGATCCTTTATAGGTCCTAGGGCCGATTTAAAAATCTTGGCCGATTAGGGTAGATATAAAATTTTTGACCCATCATGACTAGTACCACGAGTCATAGGAAGAACCTACAACTCGTCTCTTGGACCCTTAACAGAGAGATTGAGAGACTTACCTATGGACCTACGAGCAAATCTTACGAGTTGTACAACTGGGGTATGATTCGTACTATGACCCTAGGTCTTTTTTTTTATTGTGGCCCATGCCTTGCATAGTTCATAGCCACAGTGAGTACTATAACCCGTACAATGAGGTTACAAGTCATAGGACCAATCATACCCTGAACTCATACATTGAAGTACATCTCTGATTCTCACAATGACTCATGCTATGACTCATACAATCCTATCACGAGTCGTATTGAGAACGGTAGCACCTGCCTTTTCAGCAATTTTTCTGCCACATGTTTTTGTCTCCTATGCATACTAAAACACATTAGTTAATTAACTTGGGTTTCCTCCCAATAAGCGCTTGATTTAACATCGCAGAACGACGCGGGTGGCTCGGTTACTCAGACTTCATCAAGCCACCACTTGGGTTGCCTCCCAAGAAGCGCCTAATTTAACGTCGTGACATGACACAAGTCTCTCGACTAGTTAGACTTCATCAAGGAACTCGGATTCATCTTCTAATGCTGAGAAAACTTTGCATTCTTTCAGTTGCTTCATTAATCGGCAGACGTTGAAGGTGACCTCTTTTTTATTGAGTCTGAACTTCAATTGGTCAGCCTCCACACTACTAAGGCTCTCCCAGTGGCAAGGAATGGTCGCCCCAAAATGATGGGGACCTCATATCAACCTAGCAATCAAGGATCACGAAGTCTGCTGGGAATATGAATCTATAAACTTTGACAAACACATCGAACAAGATCCCCACAAGCTTCTTCATAGTTCTATTGGCCATCAGCAGCCGCATGGTAGTCAGTGTGGGGGCTCCCAAGCCAAACTACTTAAACACAACAAATGGCATCAGATTGATGCTTGCTCCCAAATCGCAAAGTGCCCTTGCGAACTCAACATCGCCAATTGTGCATAGAAAAATAAAGGCACCTAGATCTTCCTTCTGGGCTAAGACTCGTGAAGATATAGCACTACAATGGTGTATATTATCAACAAGCTCATAGCTCACGGACCTCTTCTTTGTCACAAGGTCCTTCATGAACTTGGCATATCTTGGCATCTGTTCCAACGCCTCAGCCAATGGTATGCTTACATAAAACTGTTTGAGAATTCACAAGAATTTCTGAAACTTACCATTCTCTGCTTTCTTCTTTATTCTTTTGGGGAAAGATGGTGGTGTTCGTGGAATAGCCTTGTAAATTTGTGTGGATCCTCGTTCAGCTTCAGGCCAGTTTTCACCTTTCGTGGCCTCAGTCAACTCAGCATTATCATTATGTTCCTTCTCAGCAACATCTTCTGCATCTTAAATCACACTTTCTTTCTTCCTTTCAACTACAACCGGTAGAGGAGGGTCAACCTGGTCTTTCCACTCCTAATCATCACAACCATCATTCTTTGGATTCTTGACTGTGTTGCTAGGCAGTGTACCCTTTTGCCTAGGGTTTCATAGATGCTGACAGATGACGTAGCTACTGTTCGATTTTCTTGATAGTCGTTGCATGTGACTCCACTCTCTGACCCATGCTTGATATATCACTATTGGATGTCTTTCAACTGCTCATCTATGGATCTCACCTTCTTTAACATCTCAGCCATCATGCTCTCTAACTTCTATTGTCCACCCTTCCCTTTACGTGCATTAGGAGGCACGTACAATCCAGCTCAATCTTTACAATAACTATCATTCTTTCTCCAATCTCCCTCACGCTCATGACCTCAACTTCTATCTCTGTACGCATTCTGGTTATAGCTATCTTTGTATTAGTTTCGACCTTTATTTCCAGAACCTTGGCACCAAGTGTCTTGTCTAGACCCTTGGGTGTTGGCTCAAAAACCCACAACCTGATTGTCCAAGAAGTTTGCCTCTTCCTTGGAATCTGAGTGGTTTGGCCCTGGCTCCTGTCCTTGTGTCCCAACTGCATTCACCTTTCTAGCTCCAGCTCCCATGATGTGCTTATTAAGCAAATCCAATGATGTGTGCAAATGAGCCAATTCCATGTCATGTTCTTCTTCTTTCCTACGTTGGTCCATAGTCAAACCAACAACATATGTACCGACCGTTGGTTTTGCTTCCCGGGTGCACCATGCTCTGATTGTTTTTGTCACCCTATCAAGGATAGTAGTGTATTACTCCCATGCATGACACATCAGTTCTTCTCCCACCACTGTCTACCACTGCTTTTGTACTATTGTTCAATGATCTTTAGAAAAACTCCAACAGACTATCATTAGGAATTTTGTGGTTCGGACACTTTGTCAACTTCTTCTTAAACCTCAACCTGGTCTCATGAAGTACCTCAGTCTTCAGTTGTCGAATTAAGCTGCAGCATCCTGGAGGGTGGAAAAAATCTCTATAAGAAGGCTTGCTTGAGATCCCTCTAGTTAGTAATGGAGTCGTTGGGCAACTCCGATAACCATAATGTGGCCTCACCAGACAGAGAGAAGGGGAAGAGTCTTAGCCTTATAGCATCTTTTTTGACTCCGAGCAACCTGTACGCCTTGCATATTCCCACGAAGTTCATCAAGTGCAGGCTGGCATCGTCAGCTACATGACCATTAAACACACTTTTTACGTTCAATAACTGAATCATGGTGCTAGTGATATCAAATTTTGCCCCAGCAGGCAGTGGTGGTGGTACAATGGCTCCGGTTGGTCCGACTTCATTGATGTCCGAGTCATCTTTATTGAATAACTGAAGGGCATAACAACCAAAACTCAAACACAAGCAATTAATCTAATCTTAGTTTTATTCCCCGACAACGACACTACTTTTTGATAATGATCAAACTCACACTTCCTAACGAAGTATGAAGCGGTTATTTTCAATAAAGAACCCAACTAAGAGGTTGGGGTCGAACCCACAGGGAATAGGGTAAGATTTAGACTAATGCCGGTAATTGAACTTTTTAGTGAGTTATCTCTAAATTTTGAGTTTTTAAAGAAAACAATATTAAATCAAGATTATGTGAATTATTTTAAATCAAGATTCGCAAATAACTAGGGTAAGTGTTCCCCATGAGTACATACCTACTTCGGGTATACACACGTGATCAATCACAATGCTTACTTGTAACTAAAATTTATACAAACCACTAGTTCTTCCCTATTGGATGACTTTACTCAATCACTAGGTCAGGTCTCATGAGCGATTTCAAACTTACGATTATCAATACATATCAAATTTAACTATCCTGCGACCACAACTCAAGTTAATACAATGACCATAAAGATAAAGGCTTTGTTGTAATTCTCTTTTCCTAATCTCCAATTCTCTAGGTTCAAGCAAGTAAAGAATTCTGGCAAGTCCTAACATTGTACTCCATTACGAAACATTTAAATATGAAGAGAATACAATATAAGCTTTTCGCATTGGTTTTGAATCACTTTTCTGCAACCCTAGTTTGTTATTCCACCATGGTTCCCACAACACCTAATTGTGGAGGTTTTAGCCTCTCATGGTTGTAAGATTACAATTTTCATTCGTAGAAAAACATTATTAAATACTTATAGCAATAATTGGAAGAAAATCAGATTTAAATATCACAGAACAATCTCAAGAATAATGTATGAAGCCAAGAATTGCTCCTTAAAACATGATCAAAATTCACAAAAATAATTTTTCACACGTCCGCTAACTCAATTCTGTCCTTCTCTAACTAAAATAAATATAAAAGCTATTTATATAGACATTAGCAACCTTTTCCTAAGATAACAAGGTATTTTCCATATCTAGTACTGACTGTGTCACGACTGGTCCTATGGCTCGTAATAGGATTGTACGGGTTGTATCTTCTTCTTGTAACTCCTTTGCTTCTACAGATTTGGTTAAGTGTTGGCAGGTTGGTACGACTCGTACCTTCATCCTACGAGTTGTACAATTCTTCCATGGTTTGGCCCTGAGAACTCTGACATCTTCTGAAATTCTCCACGAGTGTTGTGGTACGGCTTGTACCTGCTACCTTCGACTCGTACTCTCTGGTGTGTTAAGTTCTTCCAAGTATCAAAGAATCTTCTTAAGTTCACCATGGCTCATGGTAGGATTCGTACATTGATGATTCGTGAGTCCATCCATACATAGATTCTGCCTTTCTACAATTTCCTTTTAATAATTCCATGACTCCAGTTATGGTCGTACCATCTTGGTATGGCTTGTACTTAGAGTCCTATGGTGCCTTTTTCTATGGTGCCTTTTTCTCACTTCAACCTTTTGACTTTCATCACAGTTCTCAGTACGGCTCGTACAATAAATGTCACGACCCGAGAGTACACTTGAACCGTAGACATGGGACAAGGAGCCCCGAAACACTCCAAATCAATCCATGGCGTGATCATATAACTAATTCATTCATAAAAGGCGGGAAACTTAACCTAATAACTATGAACTAACTTAAAATCACAACATGAGAGGTAAGGAACAACAAAACAAAATACGAACAGTAAGGGCAGAATACTACACATAGGTCTGAAAGCCTCTACACTAGATAGACGGTTGGAGGGACAAGACCACAACTAACCTAAACATTCTAAAAGAAAAATATAAGATAAGTAAATAGGTCTGAACATGAAGCCCTCGAATCATGAGGACTCACCACTGAAGACTGAGCAGAACTGAGCGCAGACTAGGGACGATATTGAACCTGCGAACCAGATCCTGAAAATTTATGGGTTAGTACTAGGAAGGTACTAAGTATGTAAGGTATGCAAGACAATGATTTAAAACATAAAAGTTTTAGGAGTTGATACATCATGATCATAAAACCAAAATCATAAATATATCATAAGGCTCAAGATTTTCCAAGTACATTCGTAAACCTGTTATAGTCATAACATGAGGGAAAATAGTTCATAAAACATGACTTGAGCCAAAAGAACAAAATCATGCATGCATAAAATCATGAGGAACAATGGGAGATTTCTATAATCGACATACTCCACATGAGCACACATGGACCCGACCTATAAACCTAGTCGGGAGGTCGTCCATATCTTGCCAAGGATATGAACCATGAAAGGCGTGATATCACTCATGAAGGCCCCATAGGGCATAGGGAACAGTCATTGAGGAGGTCTCGACATAACCTATGGTGGCACGTAGTACTGAGATTCGGGGCATAAGCTGGGCCCTGAACCTACTCGGTGTTAAGTACTACTTCCAAAATATGAAACATGCTCATAGAAATTCATACGACATGCGTGGCTAGTCGAATCGTAACAATCATACATGCCTGAAAATTTATAGGCCTAGCCATGAAATTAGGCCCGTGAGTCGGCCAAAGTCATAGTTCATAAGACTTAAGCAACATGTGGGATTTTTCCCATAATTTTAATCATTCTTGAAATGCTTAAATTTATACGAAACATGATCATGGTAACAAGAAAAATAGAAAACTCGAAGACATGCTTTAAATTCAAAAATTCATATCATACTTAAGGAATCATCATGAACATAAGTTTTACTACAAATCCTTCATAATTGGGCATCCATACTTTTAGAGTCTTAAATCATGAACGATAATATATA